>CM062807.1:609204080-609512216 GCA_031772625.1 Pinus tabuliformis
ATTAATCTTTGACTTAACTATACAGTTTTATATTGAGAGGGTCGTTCTCGTTTTTTTCTCAAAATACTTAGAAATTAGTGGTTTAGGCTGCAAACTGATTTTAATGGTGACTGTAGATGGTACAGTGGCCTCAGTTGTGGACTGGATGCTTGAATTGGGTGTCTAGAGCTTGTTTGGGAGATAAACGGTAGTCAGTTTCAGTTGCAGAGGCTTAGGGTGGCGGAGCAAGGCTTGGGTGGCATTCACAGTGCAAACGAGCAAAAAGAGTCGAAATGGGCTTCTCCAGCCTTTTAACTGACAAATGTTAGAATTTGGCGTGTAATTCATAAATGAATAGTGGATGGTTTTGGCTTTTGGTGGGGAGGCAGTTTTATGGACCATCGCACTGCTTTTGGCAGGCATGCGGTATTTCCTTGAGAGCACGTGATTTCACCTGGAGCTACCACGTAGAATAATCGGGCCCGGGAAAAACCACGAATCTCACGTGCTCTCGAGCTGGTAAAGGTCGGAGAGGGAATGAGCACGATATGGATGCTCGCCATTTGATCTGGGGGTGGGAGATCTAATGGCTGTTGCGTAATCAAGATGCACGAAGGGCATCGAGGTCAGGATTTGCAGCGGCCGAGGGGTTAATTACAATAAATTGTAATTAATTAATGAATAAGGTGGGGATTAGAAATATAATGAGCGGGTTTCATGGAATGGGACCAGGGGTTAATGTAGCGGGGTTTGTTTAACTTCACTTGAGTTGGTGGGTTAAAAAGTTTATGTCGGGGAAATATAACTCGAGAAGTTAATTAAATAATGTGGAGAGGGGGATAAAAACTTAGGATAAGGGTTTTTTTGGGTTTTTGAGGTAGAATAAAGAAATTAATAAGGGGGGGGGTGATTTTTCCATGGGGAATGGGTTTCAGACTAGGGAAAGGGGTTTTTAGGGAGGGAGATGACATTTTGAGGGTAATTACTAGAAAAATATGTGAAACTAATGGATAATGGTCAAAATGTGGGGAAGAGGTTATTTTAATAAGAAATGAGGGGATAATGGGGAAATTAGTAAATAAGTATGTGGGGGGTGAAATGAAATGAATGGAAGTTAATCAAGTAAGCTAGTGAACATCCTTTCACTCTCATAAATTCTCCTGCACACTGAAACATAGGATTTAAGCATGATAAATGTGCTTATGATTTAACAACCTTGTATATCTGCAACCTTTCTTCTACCTACCCTTTATTTACCCTAACATTTTTTCTTCACTTTATTGGGTGCATTTGAGCTAGCATACCCTCTATTTCCTTTTCTTTTGATAAGTAAACTATTTAATTCTAACCTTATAACTTCCATTGGCTCAGATTAAGCTTATGAGTGCATTTTTATTCTCTACCTAACTACTGATCTGCCAAGGTTAAACAGTTTCGCTAGATCTTTATTCTCTATCTATAAACATAAAATTTAAAGCATGAATTAGTCAAGATTAAGCTATTTGACTATCATGGGTCGTGGCATTTATGTCAAGTTGCACACAACCATTATTTTTCACATAAAAGTAAAAGCAATGGCACTTGAATTTGTACACTTCCATGATTTGTTTTTGTTTGGGGTCCATATTTTTCACTTTTTTATCTTTTCATTTTTTTTTGTCCTTTGATTATTCTTTTAGAATTTACCCTCTTTACATTTTTTAATTTTTAATATGGAAAACATTTTGTAGAAAGCAAAAATATGTACAATATTACAAGACTAACCATAGCCAATTCAAAATTATGAATACTTTTATTATAAGACCCTAACAGAAACATTTGTGCTTCAATTTCCATACATAATAATTTCTTCTATCATCCACATCTGTCACATCGGTTTAATTATAAAATCAAGACCTATTACATACCTTTCACTTGCTACTAAAATCCTCACGAAATAAGAAAATGTGAAAGTGCATTCATAAAAAATACAACCTACAATAAATTCCTTTACATCCAAATTTTAAATTTTATTTTACTCAATTTTTTTTTTAAAATTACTTTTCTTGCCTTAAAAAAAATAATAAAATATCAAATCACACTACGCTTCTTTCTAACTTAATCACCATTACACATATTCACACCAAAATATCTAGTGCAAATGCAAAAAACAATAGAAAATACCTTAATATTTTTTCTCCCAAATACACAACACTCTAAGATAGCTTCAAAAATACTTAATATTTTTTCTCCCAAATACACAATACTCCAAATACACAATACTCTAAGATGGCTTTCCCTTTCTTACAATTTTAAATCAAAAAGAGACTAATTTTACTATAAATAAATATTAACCACATCGTTATCCAAAAAAATCAATCAAACGCACTAAATTAAATGTGGCCATTCTAAATGGTACAAAACCTCTAAATTTTGAGAATCAACGGATCAGCGATAGAAGAGAACAGTGGATGGCCTCAACGACGGTTTCACTCGAGATGAAGTTCACGGATTACGTTTGTTATTTCACTCATTAAGAACTCCACTGATTACGATTGTTTTTTAAAACGCCACTCTATAATGTATGTTTCACTCCGTTAAGCGGTAATCGGTTACTGTCCGAAGACTTTCCGTTTCACTATGTATGGCCAGTGCAATCTGATCGTTCCTTATGACACCTGTTCTTATTATTAATATTTTATGCAATCTGATCGTTCCTTATGACACCTGTTCTTATTATTAATATATGACGTGAATAATGTCATTCGATTCAAGAATACGATAGTGAGAGGCTTCTGTTTGCAGGCTGTAATAATTATATATAAATATATTGTTTTGCCAGAAGATATTGAAGCGTGAAGTCCTGTGTTCTTCCTGCACTTGAAGAATATGGCGACGGAAGTAATAGAGATGTCAGGTGTCGAAGAACGAGAAGAAGAAAAGAGGCAGAAATTAAAGGCAGATTTGCGTAAACAGCATGCTGTCGAGGAAAGCAACACTGACAGCACGTCTGTTCGTGCAAATGATACAAATATCTCAATATTGGAACTCTTTAAATATGCTGATTTATTTGATCTCTGCCTTGTGGCATTGGGCACTGTTGGAACTATTGCAGATGGACTGAACATGCCCATCAAGATGTTTATAATAAGCAGATTGATAGACGAAATAGGAAAATTTAGTTCCGCATTCAGCGGAGATTTCGGTCATACTGTCAACACGGTAATAATCATTTCCTTTACACAGCAAAACTTGTCGCAATTCCCATCTCGCATACTAAGTAATGTCTCGGTGTTGGTTAATTGTGCAGTATTCCTTACATCTGATGTATTTATCGATCGGTGTCTTTTTTTCTGCGTTTTTAGGTTGGTATCATATCTTCCTCCTCCTTTCACACTTTGCAATGTTTATGAGAAGGCTTTTTTTATGATCTTACCTATGACTAATGCTTTGCTTCCCTTTGTCTCATCAGAAGGGTTCTGTTGGGCAAGGACCGGCGAAAGGCAGGCGTCTCGGATGCGCTTTAAATATTTGAAAGCCGTACTGAGGCAGGACGAGGGATTCTTCGACACCCAAGGCACCACCACATCGGAAGTGGTTACAAGCGTTATTAATGATACTCTCATTATACAGGATGTTTTCGCTGAAAAGGTATGATCTTAATTACTTTATCCTCTCATCTAATTCGTTGAGTTTTCTAATTCTGATGCTAATATTGTCGATTCTCAGATACCTAACTTCGTCATGAATATGTCTTTCTTCGTCGGCGGTTATTTTGTGGCATTCTACTTGACATGGAGACTCGCAATAGTGTCATCTCCATTCATAATCTTTTTGATAATTCCCGGGGTAATGTATGGATGGATTCTGGTGGAGACTTCTCGCAAGTTGAAAGAAGCCTATAATATAGGCGGCAATATTGCAGAGCAAGCTCTTTCATCCATTAGGACAGTCTTTGCTTTCGTTGGAGAGGACAGGACAATGACCAAGTTCTCCGATGCGCTTAACTTAACTGTAAAACTTGGCCTTAAACAAGGTTTGGTGAAAGGGTTGGCAATAGGTAGCACAGCAGTGACCTTCGGTATCTGGGCCTTCAACGCTTGGTATGGTAGCACATTGGTTATGTATCATGGGGCTAGCGGAGGAAGGATTTTCGTCACTTCATTTCTCATACTTATGGGTGGCTTGTAAGTTTTCTCCCTATCCATTTCTCTCCTTCTCAGTTATTTCTATAATTGATACAAGAACGGAAAATTTAATCCATTTTGTTAAGTTCAATCACAATTTCTGGAATCACTGATGTGTTTGCAGAGCTCTCGGGACTGCGCTTCCTAATATAAGATACTTCTCAGAGGCACGTGCTGCTGGTAAACGCATCTTTGAGATGATCGACAGAGAACCGATCATTGATTGGGAAAATCGAAAAGGAGAAATATTGGAGAAGGTCCGCGGCGAAATTGAATTTAGAAACGTTGAGTTTGCATATCCATCTCGACCAGAGTCCAAGATATTTCACAATTTCTGTGTCACTATTCCATCAAGGAAGACCGTTGCGTTGGTGGGAGGAAGCGGGTCAGGCAAGTCTACGGTTGTGGCGTTGATAGAGAGGTTCTATGATCCGCTCACTGGAGAGATTTTGTTGGATGGAGTGAACACTAAAACGCTACAATTGAAATGGTTCCGTTCTCAGATTGGACTAGTAAGTCAAGAACCTGCACTCTTTGCTACATCAATCAAGGAGAACATTCTATTCGGGAAGGATGGAGCCAGCACGGATCAGGTTATTGCTGCTGCCAAAGCTTCCAATGCTCACAATTTCATCAGTCAACTACCAGATGGTTATGACACACAGGTAAAATTTATCTTTTCTTTCTCATCTTCCATTTCTGGCAAGTGCAGTCGATTTGAATTTCCTTTCATTTGGGTAATACAGGTGGGTGAGCGCGGAGTCCAGATGTCCGGAGGGCAAAAGCAACGTATAGCTATTGCAAGAGTTATGCTCAAGGATCCTCGTCTACTTCTTCTAGACGAGGCCACGAGTGCTCTAGATGCAGAGTCGGAGAAGATTGTTCAGGATGCTCTAGAGCAAGCTTCAGTCGGACGCACAACAATTATAGTCGCTCATCGCCTCTCCACAATCCGCAACGCGGACATGATTGCGGTGGTTCAAAATGGTCATGTGATCGAGACAGGTACGCATGAAGATCTGATCTATAAACCCCACGGAGCATATGCTACTTTGGTTCAGCTGCAACAGGCCGCGGCAGATAAGCCAGATGAGCGATTCGAAGGCTCCACTGTGCTAGACCAGTCTTTGAGAGCAAGGAGCTCTAGCATCTATAGCAGATCGAGTTCGAACATGTCTGCATCAGTCCAGCGAGAACTGATAGTTGAACAGAAGCCTCCGTCCGCCCCTTCATTCCGTCGACTGCTTCTTTTAAATACTCCGGAATGGAAGCATGCTCTATTAGGCTGTGCAGGAGCCTTAGCTTTTGGAGCAGTTCAACCTGTCTATTCCTTTTTCCTTGGGGAAGTTATATCTGTATTTTTTCTTCAAGACCATCACCAAATCAAATCCAAAATCAAAGTATACTCCTCCATTTTTGCGGCCTTGGGAGTAATAGCGTTCTTAGTGAACGTGCTGCAGCATTACAATTTTGCAGCTATGGGGGAATATCTTACAAAAAGAATTCGAGAGCGGATGCTATCCAAGATCTTTACATTCGAGGTTGGGTGGTTCGACAAGGACGAGAATTCTAGCGGAGCTCTTTGCTCCAGACTCGCAACGGAGGCAAATGTGGCAAGTACCTGACCTAAATGCTTTAATATTTCTAATAATGTTGGGATTTGTGTCACAGTTTTCTGATGATTAGAATGTTCTATCTGTATTATAGGTGAGGTCCCTGGTTGGAGAACGTACATCGTTACTTGTACAAACTTCTTCCGCCGTGATAGTAGCCTTGACGATGGCTTTGATTTTATCATGGCGCCTCGCAGTTGTAATACTTGTAGTGCAATCCGTCATAGTATTATGTTTCTACACCAAAAAGGTTCTGCTTAAGGCCATGTCTCAAAAGTCTCTCAAAGCTCAAGATAAAGGCAGTCAACTAGCAGCAGAAGTTGTTGCTAACCATCGTACTATCAGTGCATTCTCTTCACAGGACAAGATTCTCTGTCTCTTCGAAAAGACTCAAGAAGGACCTCACAGAGACAGTATCAAACAATCTTTTTTGGCAGGGTGTGTCCTCGGAGTATCACAATTCATCACTGTAGCTAATTTCGCTCTGGACTTCTGGTATGGGGGACACCTTGTAGCGAAACAAGAAGTCAGCTCCAAAGTTCTTTTCCAAGTTTTCCTCATTCTGCAGAGCACTGGAAGAGTGATAGGAGAAGCAGGAAGTATGAGCACCGACATCGCGAAAGGCTCTGATGCAGTCGAATCTGTCTTTGGCATCCTGGACAGAGAGAGCCAGATAAACCCGGACGATGAGAAGGGTGAGAAAACGGATAAGATAGAAGGAAGCGTGGACCTGAGAAACGTGGACTTTGCTTACCCATCTCGTCCAGATGTTATGATCTTCAAGAACTTCTGCTTAAGGATAAAAGCTGCCAAAAGCATGGCACTTGTAGGACAAAGCGGATCCGGTAAATCGACCATCATTGGATTAATTGAAAGGTTTTACGATCCCCTAAACGGATCGGTGAAAATCGACGGCACTGACATCAGGAGGTTCAATTTGAAGAGTTTGAGGAATCACATAGCTCTGGTAGGTCAAGAGCCCACGCTGTTCGGAGGAAGCATTCGAGACAACATTCTCTACGGAAAAGAGAAAGCAAGCGAGGCGGAGATGATCGAAGCTGCAAAGGCTGCAAATGCTCATGAATTCGTCAGGTAATACTGCAATCGTTCAATTGAAACAGAATGTTTATAATCAACTGCAATTGAAATAATTATTTGTGGAATCGAATATGATTTATTGAACCAGATCAGTGAAATTAAATTGGATTTGTGCAGCTCTTTGGAGGAGGGATACGAAACAAACTGCGGAGACAGAGGAATTCAATTATCGGGAGGACAGAAGCAGCGGATTGCAATAGCCAGGGCGATAATAAAGAATCCGAGCATATTACTGCTGGACGAGGCAACAAGCGCAATGGACAGCCAGTCGGAGAAGATCGTTCAAGAGGCGCTGGACAGAATAATGGTGGGGAGAACGAGTATTGTGATAGCTCATCGACTGACAACCATTCAGAATGCAGATTCGATTGCTGTGATTCAAGACGGGAAAGTGATTGAACAGGGGAGTCATTCATATCTGTTGGCCAAAGGAGAAGGCAATCCATATTACTCTCTCGTCAACATGCAGCGACGCCATCACTAGATTCTCATCTGCCTCATACACAGAAGTATCCTCCGTGATCCACGTCGTAAATCTTTCTTTGCTGCTTCCCCTAAATATCGGATATGGATTGTCAAATGTAAAAGTTGGGTTGGAATTTTAATGTAACTCTGTTTTTCGAATGAAAATTTGACGAGGACTTTTTTTTTTTAAAGAGCCTGTAAAATATCGTGAGCGTATTTTTCTTTGAGAGGAAATAGATTTTTTTTGTTATGGTAATGATTTATTTATTTATTTTTAAAATGTATTTTTAAAAATATAAATAGATTTTTCTTTGAGAGGAAATAGATTTTTTTTGTTATGGTAATGATTTTTTTATTTATTTTTAAAATGTATTTTTAAAAATATAAATAGATTCACTGTTTTAAAAAACTTTTTGGGTTAAATTCAAGTTAGATTTTAGTTAAAATTAATTAGAAAAAAAGTTAAATTCAACTTAGATTTTAGTTAAAACTAACTAGAAAAAATGTCATGAAAAATGTTATTTGGTCTAAAGAAATTTTATAGTTGAAAAAATAAATTGAATAATTGTATAATAAAATGCTATTCCTCAAATTATAGATGTAATTGCTATATTTATGCCAAAAATGTGAGTCCTCACATTATGGATGTAATTGCTATATTTATGTCATGATTTTTAGATATTTATGCCATGACTTTTCATTATTAATTGTAAAACTGTTTAAAATTAAAATTGTTGAAAATAGACATAAATAACATACTTACCATCCATATTAAGGAAGCATTTGCATAAAAAATGGATAGGAATAAGATGTAAACAAATATACTTAACCACCATTAAATGTGCAAACTTACTACTTGGTACTACCCACCAAAATTTATGCAAGTCCTTATCCCTTAGTACGCAATTAATTTTTCCACTTCATAATATGTTATTTTATGTCAGTGCTTGGTAGATCTAAGTTGGTTTAATTTCCCCCATTAAATAGGCTATATTACGTATGAATACTATGGGTTAATACCATAGGTTCTCATACCATGCCCCAATATCCAAGGCGAATATCATGAATTTTTTTTAACATTATTTTTATTTTATTATGACCGAGTAAAAATGTTTTCACATTATTAATTTTATTTTATCTTATTTTTATTTGTGTAATTTGACCGAGTCAAAATGTTTACAGGATAAGATAGGAAAAGACAAGACATTACAAAATATAATTAGCAATTTTAAATGAGTAAACCAATATAAGAGGTTTTATATTTTTCAATTTTATATCCAATTATAAATATGTAGAGTTGAATATAAGAAATATTTTTACATAAATGTAATATTTAAATTATAGTTTTTTGAACTGGATTAATTTAGATGTTTTAAAATTTAATATGAAAAATGATAATTATTTTCTTTTAAAAATGATAAAGATTTGAAAATCTAATTGCACACCAAAATTTACCACTTACACTATATTAAACACATATAAATACATCAATCATTGGTTAAAGATAGAAATTATATCTTAACCACACAATCACTTAGTTAGTTGAGTAAATATCTCAACCAAACACTAAACTAGGAATCATCTAAACAACTCCGAAAGAACAAGAACAAAATCCTTTACTTAGAATCCAAGACAAGTAGGAATTATATTTTCCAAGTCCCCCTCTTAATGACTACTTGCACAACCTCAATTAGCGAATTCTAGGTGTTGTCAAACATGACAAAAGAATATGTATGCGTCCATATAAAGGAACAACCATCCACCAGAATGCATGAGTTCCCAACCGCTGCAACCGTCACAACCACGAGTATACTAGGATGTCATGTGCATACGTGATTCTGTCAACCATTATAATTGTCCATCATTATCAATTCAGAATATTCTATGCTACTAACTCCATGAAGTTGTCTCTTAATCCTTGAAAAAATGTACTAGGCAAATTGGATTCCCAAGTTCCACCCTTGAACTCCCAAATTATGGATATTCCACAGTCAATTACTAAACAACATCCCAAATTGTCGTATAACCTCACCATAACGCCACTCTCACATCTTCAACAAATGAGGGATCCTTCCCTAGATCCACATTTGCCAAACTAACTCGATAATCATCCATATTAAACTTTTACCTACACTTGATTCTTTCTATAAATCCCTCCAGACCATTACACCAATTTTCTTACTCGGTAATAATAGGAATTATTGCTTTGCTCACAACATGATAGGTATGGTCTTAGTCATTATGCCAACTCTGCAAACAATTAAAACAATGGAAAACCATCTTAACGTATACACTAGCTCCACTTTGCTTTCCTCCAAGTTCAATAGATTTAAGAATCTCCTTGCCAGGTCCAATTCTGTTCTAAAAATGAGGTCCTCATCAGCAGTCTCTTCTTCTAGGTTCATGTTCTCATTTATGAGTGATAAACAATGCTCCACAACAACTTCATTTCTACCATGCTTCTATTATGCTAAGACAAAAGGGACTCATGCATACGAGTTCATGACTTTTCAAATGTATGATGGCCAACTTATGCCACAGGTGTACACATAACTCGCAAACACTCATGTAGCTCTCATGCACGACTCACTCTTGCAACAGAAGAAACAACAACCGTCGTTGGCAGCAATATCAATTCAGAACAGGACCCTGTCTTCAACTTCGTTGATCATATTGTCAGTTGTGTCAATGAATTATTGCAGCTGTAGGCCATGATTTCCTGGGCCAATTACTAGAATCCGATAAAAATTCTCTGTCGTTGGTTACTCGTCCGCCGATCTAACTACCGGAACAATTGGGCAGCAACTTCAACATATGATCCCCTGCCACCAATCATATTCCCAGATCCGTAATCCCACTCTGAGTCGAAGGATCCCTCCCGGCATACCATGGAGGGGAAACCGTGCAACATTATAGCATGTGTATTAGTGGAGCAGGATTTAAATTGTGACGACTGCAATCTTCGTACTGATAGCACAGTGATCAGGCTTACTTTATCGCAAGGCTTCGGTACTCACTAGTGCATTCAAATTCCATATGCATCTCTTAAGAAAGTGCAACTGTTGTTTTTAATACTCGGCACACTTACACACCAAAAAGATAAAAAACTTCACAACAAAAATTACATACAAAATAATCTATTTCAACACACCCCTTTTTAATCAGATAGCAAATAACTCTCTCATTATGCTGTGATTTTCTTTAATCGAGTTATCCATAGAGTTACTGACTTTTATACTAATTTGAAAATTTATTTGCACATTAAAATTTATCACTTACATTACATTAAACACATATAAATACATCACTTAAAGATGGAAATTTTATCTCAACCATATAATCACTTAGTTGAGTAAATCTCTCAACCAAACACTAAATTGAGAATCATCTAAACAACTCTTCAAAAACAAGAACAAGATCCTTTATTTAAAAACCAAGACAAATAAAAATTATATTTTCAAAATTAAAATTTTATTAAAATATATTTATATAAAATAAGAAATAATTTAAAATATTATTTTTTTTATTTTTTTTTAAGCTGTGGTTCACGGTCACTGAGTGGCTGCTACATCCACGGTAAATATCGGGGCAGTTCCACCCGAAGGGATCTGTCCATCGGCCAATCTTAACAGGCCTAACCCCAAGGGTGTCGAGGAGATTTGACCCCGTGACCTCCCAACTGGGAAAGTGCTTAGCAACGGGAACTCGACCATTTGAGCTATCCCTTGGAGCTGAAAAATATTATTTTTTTATAAATTATAATAAAATATTTTAAAAAATAAATATGATAATAATTTTTTTATTACTATCATTTGTGTACTCAAAATATATAATTTTCATGCATTGATTAGAAAAGCTAAACCAAATAAATAAATAAATAAATATCTCTCTCTCTCTCTCTCTCTCTCTCTCTCTCTATATATATATATATATATATATATATATATATATATATATATAATTTTCCTACATTGATTCGAAAAACTAATAAACCAAAAAAAAACTCTTAATCAAGATCAATATCAAATATCGAATTCTAAACCTAATCCCCATGATCCATGCAATTGCATATGCCTATACAAACTAGTGATCAAGAAAATTCATGAGTCTTCAATTCCGTTCTTATGTGCACATATGAGATTATTAAATTTTAGGGTTATGAATGTGAATGGATTATATTAAATTCTTGTAGGTATGAATATGGGATGTATTATAATATGATTGGTTTTTTTATCAAAACCTTGTTTTCTTGCACGTAGGTATTATAATTTACATCGAGTCCGGTGCTATACAAGATCATGTAAAAGTGTTGTACATGTGAGCTTTCACTATTAGAATAGCTTGTTGGGGTCAATGATTGAGTTCGAGGTCGAGGTCTCCTCCCCATGAGTTTTCAGTGATAAATTTTTGGACAACTCAATAGTAAAACCTATGTATGAGCTATTTCTCGTGTATATAGGTTCCATTATTCATAGTCAAAGAAGTCTCATAAATGCATGTTTTATTCATCTAAAAGTTGTACAAATTGTAGTTAAAATTAATAGCTTTTATATATGGTTCATATTCAATTGAAAATAATATCTAGATGGGTATTAAAATGTCTCAAAATGTATTGTTGTGATTTTATTTGATCAATAGTATTAGTTCCAATTAATCTCTTAGATCATCCCCATCAATGTTGCATTTGGCTTTTTTGGCTCTTACGTTAGTGATTTTCCTCAACAAACATTGCCTCATTTGGTATGGAAATGGTGTGGATTATTGTTCTCATCATGTGTATCATTACAATTGATGTTTCACAAATGCAATGGACCATGGGGTTTTATTGATGAATTATGGTGAAAGTATAAATTTTAAGTGATTAGGGGATAAAGCCAATAAAGTTTGAGAGTATGTTGCATTACATTTATAGAGATATCCTTCCTAAAAAAATCATCCTCATCACTAGATGCAAAAAATTAATGAGACATCAAATGGTAAGTTTCTCATTGCAACAAATATAAATTATTTTCTTCCATGAAGGTTACTTTCTGAGTCACTATTATACAAATGCATTTCTATAAGTATAGTTCCTCCATTGTTCCTTATTGAGAGTTACTGCACTACTAATTTCAAAGCCATAGCTCTCAATATTTTGGTACAAAATATTGTGAGGGGTCATATGCTCAAAGGGTTTTCAATATTCAAAAGAGAAATATCGTTTACTTCAGTTATAATTCCTAAAGATAGTTTTTAGCTATGACGTTGGGTATTTCAGTGTGAAAGTTTGTTTGACACACAAATACATCAAAAACTATAATTAGAGCGTCATGTACATTGATGGTGTGAAGCAATTATTTGTGATTGGTTGTTGGAGAATGTTGTTAAGGACGTAAATGGTTATGGTATTTTCTTCACATATAAAATTTCTTCATAAGTTTCATACGAGTTGGGGAATACCTCATTGAGGTAGTGATAGTCCTTTCTAAACTCAAGGGTGTTAAACTTTGGAGTAGATATTGAATGAAAACAAATTGGGAACTCATGGGACATTGCTATACCTTCTCACTATTAAATATAATTTACAATATATTGTTTCTCTTATTTCTCTTATAGTTTGTTGACATTTACTAGAGGAAGAACTAACTTCTTATCTTTGCTCTTGAAGCCTTGGTAGTGTTAATGGAGGGATTTGCTATCTCAAATTTTCCACTTGTTCATTTACTCGGAGAGATGGAATATTACTATTTATTACTTCATTCTCTTTATCTCCTAGATTTTTCTTATGAGTTTTACATATTTTCTCACCACAAATTTCATATTGATTCGAATGTATAGTTTATATTTATCTAGATTGTTCATTGTACCCAATTGATACAAGACCATGAGACTTAGAGGGAAAAGACTTCAAACTTATTCCAAAAATACAAAAAAATCTACAAGCAAAGGAATGGGATCCTTTAGCCATCAATTTCCATGTTTTTCTAGTTTAGCATAGAGATAGAATCTTGGAATAAATCATGATGTAATCAGTGTTGATTAGTTAAACCATAGTGGAGGTTCTCAAGGAGAATACCTTGCTGAGATAGGATTAGTTATCATAGTGGAGGTTCTTGAGGGGGATGTCTCGCAGAACTGATAATTATAATAAATTTAAGCCTTTGTTTGAGGAACTGGTTGTTAACACAAACCAATATATATGTAATTTTGAGGCTATTGTAAAGGGATTTTGAATGAATGTGTTCATGTCATATTGTTGAAGAAAGGAGCAGACATCTCTCTGTATTCATTGATCTTGGAGACATTGTGACCTCCGAACGCCTTCTTATGCATCTGAACGCATGTTTGCCTGTTTAAATCTGGTATTTATGCGTATATTTGGCTTCGCGCAACGTTTTTCTTTGAAGTCTTTATAATAGTGGTTCGACCTTGTTTTCCAACTAATACTTTGATTAAAGTCTGTTGGAGTGTTTTTCCTATGTATCAACATGCCCTGTTTCCTTTATATGCGTTGTTTAGTCCCACAACTCAATTCTGGTTTACTCTAAGAAATAATGAAAAACTTAGTATAAATTGGGAATTCAGACATGAAATAATATTAAATGTGGCTAATACCCATATCGGGTTCGCGAGAAATATCGCGTCGCAACACTTGAGTGGAGAGTGACTGGCCTTTTGGATCTCTAAAATCTGAAGTTGTGACACTTTCAGGTCTGAAATGTTATAGAGGAGAACCTATAGTCCATCAGGTTCGCGAAGCTTATCGCATCGCAAGTATTAAGCGGGAAGAGTCCGGTGAGGAAGCTTTGAAATTGCTGATTGCGACTGCCGATAACACCACAATGTTATCACATCGAGAAAGGGTTATTAATGAAGCGTGATAGCATTGTTCTACTCTCGTGGAATCACCAATAATGGCTGCCGATAGTATATTCCATTCTTATGGAATAAAGTCCCCGCCGATAGTGTATTTGTGTATCAATGCTTTCCTTTGGGAAAACCCTGTTGATAATGTATTTTCATGTGAAATAGCATTACGAGAATTAAACCCTGCCGATAGTGTATTTCCATGAATAATCACATTAGGACCATTTGAAGCCCCCGATAGTGTACTTCATGCATAATTGCGTTAATTCCATTCAAAAGCCTTGCCGATAGTGTAATTCGTAATTCCTATGGAATTATAGTTTCGATAGTGTAATTCTTAATACCTATGGAATTACAGTTCCAATAGTGGAAAAGAGGCCCTATTCTGTAAATTGTTCCCGATAACAAGGGTTGGGGAAATTAAGGAGAAAAGAGTGGTGATAGTGGCTGAAAAGGGAAATTTATGAACAATCGGTCTAGGAATAGATGACCGATACTCCAATGGAGCAAGAAGAAGGAATTCCATCAGATTTAGAAGAAATTGTAACAAGATTTTCACGATTGTCTATATCGCTTGCACCCCGGCCACCATTAGTGGTATTAGAGAAACCTTTTGACACTGAATTGAATCTAAGAAGCAGAAGAAGGAAGGTTAATATGGATTTCAGAGTTGTAAGAGGATGAGGACTTGGTAGAAGAGCATGACCATTTGCAAATGTTGAAGTGATGAAAGCTATGCAACAGATGCAAGCAAGATTGGAGGCACTAACAACAAGGAGAAATATAGATGATGGGGATGTTAGTGAGCCTGAGATTGAAGCTAAAGGAGATGAGGAAGCTGTAGCAGTTATTCCTGAGATGAGATTCTTCCAGTCAGTGTTGAGATCCACAGCTAGGCCAAAGATTAAGGTTTCAATATATGAAGGAGGATTGAATCCAGAAGAATTGGTAGACTGGATTAATGGCATGGAGAAATTCTTTGATTATGAAGAAACAGAAGATGAGAAGAAAGTAAAGTTTGTTGTCAGCAATCTAAAAGGACATGCAGCACTTTGCTGGGATGGATTGTAGGTAGAAAGAAAGAGACTTGGCAAGCAACCTATCAAAAATTGGAGCAGGATGGTAGCAAAGCTAAGAGGTAAGTTTCTACTAAGTAATTATCAACAAACCTTGTTCAGACAGATGTAAAATCTTAGACAGAGTTCTATGACAGTGAAAGAATACACAGAGGAATTCTATAAGGTAAGCATAAGAGCTGGATAAACTTAGGATACAGATGAGAAGGTGGCTAGATATATGAATGGCCTTAGGATGGACATTCAAGATGAGATAAGTATACTGTCTCCTAAAACAGTAGAGGAAGCTTATCAAATGGTACTGAAAGCTGAAGAAAAACTCATGAGGAAGAAGTCTGCCAGAGGGAGGGGTACTTTCCAAGGAAGGGGAAGTCAAGATGGTAGAGGAAGATCTAAAGCACCTAAATATGGAGCTAGCAGCAGCTCAACCCTACATGGTGATGCAAGTGGCAGAGGGATTTTTTCTAGAGGAAGAGGAAAAAAAGTAAGATGTTACAAATGTAACAAATTGGGACACAAAGCTTTTGGGTGCCCAAAGAATGCAGGAAAAAGTCAGAGGAATACAATTGTTGCTCAAGTTGAGGGAGAAGCAACAATAGCAACAGTGGCAGAAGAAGAAAATATACCAGAGAGAAGAGAATCTTTGGTAATCAATAAAGTTTTGCTCGAGCCAGCAAAGGAGATAGTTGAACCATCACAAAGGAAGATCTTGTTCAGAACAGTGAGTAAGTTTCAATGGAAACACTGTCAGATGATCATTGATAGTGGTAACACTGATAATTTGTCTTTACAGAAGTGGTGGAGAAATTGAAGCTAAAGACAATGAGACATCCAACACCTTACAAGGTGTCGTGGTTATAAAAGGGACATCAACTATTAGTGAATGAACAATGAGAAGTGGAGTTGCAGTTGGGAAAATATAAGGACAAAATTGTATGTGATGTGATTCCCATGGATGTATGTCACATATTGCTTGGAAGACCTTGGAAATATGATAGATAAGCTATTCATGATGGAAAAAGAAACACCTACAAGTTTGGTAAAGATGGTATCAATCATACGTTACTACCTATGGGAGAAGAAGATGCATCAGGAAAGAAGACTGATCCAAAGAATCTGTTACTGGGAGGAAAGGAATACTTGTAGTAGATTGAAGAGAATGAGGTAAATTTTTTTGTAATTTGCAAGCCTAAGGTAATAATGACTTCTACCAAAGTTTCTGATTTACCCATTGAGATTCAAAAAATGTTGGACAACTATTGTGATATCGTTGTTGATTTTTTTCCTAATGAGATACCACCCATTAGAAGAATTAACCATCATATAGATTTGATTCCTGGAGCAAATCTACCTAAGCAACTTATAGAATGATTCCCATAGAAAATGAAGAGTTTAGGAAGTAGGTTCAGGAACTTCTTGACAAAGGACTGATCAGAGAACATCAAGTCCTTGTGCAGTACCAACAGTGTTGAGTCCAAAGAAAGATGGAGGCTGGAGAATGTGTACAGAATCAAGAGCCATCAATAAAATCACAATCAGGTACAGATTTCCTTTACCTAGAATTGAAGATTTAATGGATTACTTGAGTGGAGCAAGGTATTTTACAGAACTAGATCTTAAAAGTGGGTATCATCAAATAATGATAAGTGAAGGGGATGAGAGGAAAATTTCCTTTAAGACAAATGAGGGATTGTATGAGTGGAGAGTAATGCCTTTTGGGTTATCAAATGCACCAAGTACGTTTATGAGGCTGATGAATGAAGTTCTGAAGGAATTTATTGGTAAATTTGTAATAGTATATCTAGACGATATACTAGTTTACAGTAGGTGTAAGGAGGAGCACATAAGACATCTGAATTATGTCTTACAAAGGCTACAACAATTATTGCTGAATTTGAAGAAGTGTTCATTCATGAAAGAGGAGTTAGAGTATTTGGGTTTTGTTATTTCTGCTGAAGGGCTAAAGATGGATCCAAAGAAGATCAAGGAAATCATGGTGTGGCCTTCACCTAAAAGTGTTTTTGAGGTAAGAAGTTTTCATGGTCTTGCTAGTTTTTATAGGAAATTCATAAAGAATTTTAGTAAGATCAATGCCCCTATTATTGAAACGATAAAGAAGGATAAACAACCATTTAGATCGACTGCTGAAGCAGAAAAGAATTTTCAGCTATTGAAGAAGAAAATCACTGAAAAACCTATTTTGGTTCTACCTGATTTTAGTAAGCCTTTCCAAGTGAAGTGTGATGCTAGCGGAGAAGCTATTGGAGGCGTTTTAAGTTAGGAAGACAGGCCTGTAGCTTATTTTAGTGAAAAGCTGAATGATTCAAAGAAGAAGTATTCTTCTTATGATAAAGAGTTCTATGCAGTTTTGCAGTCATTGAAGAAGTGGAGACATTATCTAATGTCAAAGGAGTTCATACTTTATTCAGATAACCATGCAATACAATATATTATGCAGTTGCAAAAGCTTAGCCAGAAACATGCTAGATGGGTAGAGTATCTTCAAGGTTTCCATTTTGTCTTGAAACATATGAATGGTCAATCAAACAAATTTGCAAATGCCTTAAGTAGGAGAAATGTATTACTTCAAGAAAGTCAAATTCAAGTGTTAGGTTTTGATTTTCTAAACGAATTATATGAGATAGATCCAGATTTTAAAGAGGCATTTGAAGCTTGTAAAAGATCTTGTTTTGATGGATAGGAATAACTGGTTGGATTATTTCTTACAAGATGGACTGTTGTTTAAGAGAAATCAGTTGTGCATACCAAACTGTTCTATGAGGGAGAACTTAATAAAAATAAACATAGTGGAGGACTTGCAAGACATTTTGGTATAGAGAAGACTTTTGAATAGTTGAACAAATTTTATTTCTGGCCGAAAATGAGATCTGAAGTGGAAAAGTATGTCAAAACTTGTAAAATCTATCAATATGCAAAGGGAAGAAGCCAAAACACAGGTTTGTATATTCCATTACCAATTCCAGATAGGCCTTGGGATATGGTAAGTATGGATTTTGTTTTAGGCTTACCAAAGACTCAAAGAGCAAATGATTCAATTTTTGTTGTAGTGGACAGATTTTCAAAAATGGCACAATTTATCCCATGTTATAAAACTAGTGATGCTACTCACATTGCTAATTTGTTTTTCAAGGAGATAGTAAGATTGCATGGGTTGCCTAAGAGTATTGTCTCAGACAAAGATTCCAAATTTGTTGGACATTATGGAAGAAATTGGGAACTAAACTAAGTTTGAATTCTACCTATCATCCACAGACTGATGGATAGACTGAAGTAGTGAACAGGAGTTTGGGCAATCTTTTAAGGAATCTTACTACAGAAAATCCAAAGCAGTGGGATAAATTGTTGGCACAAGTTGAAGATGCATATAATGACTCACCTAACAGGAGTACAAGATAGAGTCCATTTCATATTTTTTATGGAATGCATCCAAGAGGAGTATCTGAGTTAAGAAACTTGGGAAAAGATGAGATGAGAAGTGCAGAGGGAAAAGATTTTGCTTCAAAAATGTAAGCAATACATGAACAAGTGAAACAACAGCTACAGGATAGCAACATCAAGTAAAAAACCAGAGAAGACATGAGAAGAAGAGGTGAACTTTGAAGTTGGAGATTTGGTTTTAGCACACCTCAGAAAGGAAAGATTTCCAAAGAGGGAGTATAACAAATTAAAGTTCAAGAAAATTTGACCATGCAAAGTATTTAGGAAGTTTTCTGCAAATGCATATGAGATTGAATTATCCCCTGGTGTTGGAATATCTCCAATTTTCAATGTTTCTGACCTATACAAGTACGAAGGTGAAACTATAGATGATATAACACAAGATCAGGAGACACAAGAAATTGACTGGGTAAAACAGTTATATATAGCAAAAGAGTTGCAACGAGAAAGGATTTTGGACAAGAAAGTGTTCAAGAAAACCAGAGGACAGGAGAACTTTTAGTATTTGGTCAAACGGAAGGATCAACCAACTACTGAAGCTACTTGGGTAACATAAAGAATGCTACAGAAGCTGGGTAGTTCTATACAAGAGCTCATGGATAGGATCCCATGAAGAATTTTGTCTTCAGGATTCTGATGCAGGAGCATGAGACTTAGAGGGAAAATAATTCAAACTTATTCCAAAAATACAAAAAAATGTACAAGCAAAGGAGTGGGATCCTTTAGCCATCAATTTCCATGTTTTTCTAGTTTAGCATAGAGATAGAATCTAGGAATAAATCATGATGTAATAAGTGTTGATTAGTTAAACCATAGTGGAGGTTCTCGAGGAGAATACCTCGCTGAAAAAATAGGATTATTTATCATAGTGGAAGTTCTCGAGGGGGATGTCTCGCATAACTGATAATTATAATAAATTTAAGCCTTTCTTTGAAGAACTGGTTGTTAACACGAACCAGTATATATGTAATTTTGAGGCTATTGTAAAGGGATTATGAATGAATGTGTTTATGTTGTATTGCTGAAGAAAGGAGCAGACATCTCTGTGTATTGGTCGATCTCGGAGACATTGTGACCTCTGAACCCCTTCTTATGCATCTGAATGCATGTTTGCTTGTTTAAATATGGTATTTGTGTGTATAGTTGGCTTCGCGCAACATTTTTCTTTTTAGTCTTTATAATAGTGGTTCGGCCTTATTTTCTAACTAATACTTTGATTAAAGTTTGTTGGAGTGTTTTTCCTGTGTATTGGCGTGCCCTGTTTCCTTTATATGCGTTGTTTAGTCCCGCAACTCAATTTCTGGTTTACACTAAGAAATCATGAAAAACTTAGTCCAAATTGGCAATCTAGACTTGAAATCATATTAAATGTGGCTAATACCCATATCGGGTCTGTGAGAAATATCACATCGCAACACTTAAGTGGAGACAGGCTGGCCTTTTGGATCTCCAAAATCTGAAGTTGCAACACTTTCGGATCCGAAATGTTATAGAGGAGAACCTATAGTCCATTGGGTTCGCGAAGTTTATCGCATCGCAAGTATTAAGAGGGAAGAGTCTGGTGAGGAAGCTTTGAAATCGTCGATTGAAACTACTGATAACACCACAATTTTATCGCATCGGGAAAGGGTTATTAACAGAGCATGATAGTATTGTTCCACTCTCATGGAATCACCGATAGTATATTCCATTCTTATGGAATAAAGTCCTCGTCGATAGTGTATCTGTGTATCAATGCTTTCCTTTAGGAAAACCCTGCCGATAGTGTATTTTCATGTGAAATAGCATTACGAAAATTAAACCCCACTGATAGTGTATTTCCATGAATAATCACATTATGGCCATTTGAAGCCACCAATATTGTATTTCATGTACAATTGCATTAATTCCATTCAAAAGACCCGCTGATAGTTTAACTCCACTTGTTCATTTACTGGGAGAGATGAAATGGTACTATCTATTACTTCATTCTCTTTATCTCCTAGATTTTTCTTAAGAATTTTACATCTTTTCTCACCAAAAATTTCATATTGATTCGAGTTTATAGTTTATATTTATCTAGATTGTTCATTGTACCCAATGAAAATGCATTTTTCACTCTTACTGTCAAGTTTCTCTCTTAGTTCTTTAGGGACATGTGCATAGGCAATACAACCAAAAATTATGAAAGGGGAAACACTTGATTCTATGCCACTCCATGCTTCTTGAGGAACTTTACCTTTCACATTATTTGTTGGAGTTCTACTGACTATGTAGACTGAATGAACAATAGCCTTACCCAAAAAATAATTGGGAAAATTAATAGCTTTTAGCACACTCCTTGCCATGTTCATAATGGTCTAATTCTTCCATTTATCCATTCTATTATGTTGTGGTGTATATATAGTGGTAAACTACCTTATAATTCCTTTTTGTCTATGAAATTTTGTGAAAACCATTGAGTCGTACCCTTCTCCTCCATATGAGTTGAGCACTTTTACATATTTTTCCACTTTGACATATTAATTATGAATTTATTTAATTTTATTTTAAGTAAATAAATCCAAAATTTCCTCATAAAATCATTAATCACTGCCAGAAGATAAAAACTTCCAACATTGGAATGAGTTTGGATTGGTCCACATGGATTTATATGGAAACATTCTAGATATTACTTGGTTTTGTAGGAGGCTTTTGGAAAATCATCTCTTTGATGCTTTCCAATAATGCAACTTCCACAAGTGATGGTTTCCTCATTCAATATGGGAACTCCCTTAACTATTCATTTTTTCTACTAGAGACTAAGTCTCCTAAAAGGTAGGAAACCATACATCAGATGTTGTAACAGAGTCTCATCTATGCTTGAGACATTTTTTTGCATATGATTGTGACATATTTACACTTCTCATATTTAATGGGAAAATTTTTTTCTTGTTCATTTAGACCTTTGCAATATGTCTTGTACAAGGTGATTTAACTAATATTGTGAATGTGAAGTCCTTAAATATAATGTCATAACCATGTTGAATCAATTATCCAATACTTAACCAATTATGTTAAGATTCGGTACATAAAAGACATCACAAATATATTTATTTGCATTTTTCTTAGTTAGGAAAAGAGTGACACCTTTACCTATGGCCTTGACATGATATTCATCTCCTAAAGTAATTCTAGATTGAATAGATATACCAATACTAGAAAAAAATGTTTTGTTACTTTATGTACGATCAATGCATCCTATTACCAATAAAAAAATGTCATCCTTGTTTTGATATTCTTTAGAAATTTGGCATTTGATGAACATGGACATAGATGTATTGTCTTTAATGTTGGAGGCATTCACTCTACCCTTATTCAAATATGATTTCTTCTTCCAACATTCACTTTCATAGTTTCCATGCTTTTTACAATAATAACATTGTACAGTGGACTTGTTTTTCCATCTTGTACATCTTCCCCTCTGATTCCGAGAGTAACTAGGTTGATTTTATTGCCTTGACTATTTGATGTAGTTCTTCTTTACACTTGGTAATTACCTCTACGTCTGCTTCCTCTATATTTTCCTCTACTAATGGATGCCTGAGTCTTGAAGGAATGATATAAGGACTTTGCCTCCATGTTGATTCTTGATTCATGGGAAAAGAGAGATCCTGCTAATTTGGATAGATATTTGGACTCCTCTAGGTTAATAAAACCAACTTTAAATTTCTTTAGTAGTCTTTTGTGAAAATTTTCCACAAGTTTTTGATCTATAATCATCTCTCCATGAGTCCTGAGTTGATTCACAACTTCTATCACTCTAGTCATGTACTGGTCAATTTTCTTTGTCTGCTTCCTCCTCAATGTTTCAAGCTCTCTCCTAATGGTTTGAAGCTTCATACTCTTCACTTTGTCATTACCCTGATATGCTAACTCCAAGATATTCTAGGCTTTCTTTGCACTAAATGTTCTCATTATTTTGGAAAAAATTAAGTAATCTACTAAATTATGGATCCATGACCCCCTTTATTTTTTTTATTCATTTATGCAAGTTGGTTTTTAGGGAATTAGACATGACCTACTGAATTTCTTGATTTAGCTTTGTGAATTTATATCCCACTACTTCCCAAAATTCCTATACCTACAAGAAATTATGCATTCTCATACATTAAAACTTAGTTCCTTCCATAAATTTTGCCTCAAATTACATGTAAAAGCCATTAAAATTTATTTTTTAATGGCAAAGAGAATTCTTTTCTTTTATGTCTCAAATATTTTCACAATCACGCTCTTATTTTTAACTAAAAAGTAAACAAATATTTGAATAATGTAAAAATAAAAACAAACCCCTTCTCACAAATAAAGTAAAACTTTTCACCAATAAAATAAAACTTCGTTGAAAAGGAATATCCCCTTTTGCCACACGTAATAAACAAAATACTAGAAATTTAAAGAGCTCATTTTGGAGTTAAGGAAGACTTGGAAATAATTCTTACATTAGTAAATTGATAGATTAGGTTAGTTGGTTGTTGGAATTTGTTAGAGATTTTCTCAACAAGCAATTCCTTGTTTGAAATCTATTGGATCTCATTAACACTATTTATGTGGCTTGCTTTGATTGCAATATACAAATTATTTTGTGTGTAATCTATCCACCATGTATGCTCTACCAATTTCTTATGGAAGTTATGGGTCTAATACATCCATCGTAAGCTTCCAATCTAAATATTGTAAACTTGTAGAATTCTAACTCTAAAATGTATTTGAATGGCTTTCCTCTTTTGTTCTAAGTCTAGAATGTATTTTGATGGATTTTCTCTTTTGTGCTAGTTGTGGGGGTTAGGACTTATGACCCTTTTCATACAACCTATAGGATGACCTTATTGATTAGTGACGGCAATGGAAAATGGTAGTTGTGTTCGTGCATGACTACCTCCACTACCATTAGCAGTGGGTTTTTTTACTACTAGGTGGAAGCGACTTTTCTTACAAAAGAAGAACCTCTACTCTTTCACGTAGAACTCATTCTCACGCCCTTGGATCTCCTCCATGAACATATGATCTACAATCTTTGAATATTATTAAACCCATTTTGACATCATGTTAAACACTCAAGCCAACTCAAAAATGAAACCACCTTGAAACTTAGGGGTCATTCTCATTATTAAATAGAATATGATTTGCACTCTTTAAAGTTTCTTAAACACATTTTGACACCATGTTAAACATTCAAGCTGACTCAAAAAACAAACCATTTTGAAACTTAGGAGTCATTCTCATTATTAAATACATTTTATAATTGACTTAAAAATTATTTTATAATATACTAAATTGAGTTTATTAAACCCATTTTGACACCATGTTAAACATTCAAGATGACTAAAAAAAGAAACCATTTGGAAACTTAAGAGTCATTCTCATTATTAAATATATTTTATAATAGATTCAGAAATGATTTTATAATATACTAAATTATTTCTAAAATTATTTAGGAATAACCATTTCTAGAGATATCCAAGAATACAAAAAACTTTCCAAAAATCTGGACTAGCAACTTCTAGAAATATTTTTCTAAAATTATCTTGGATTGGAAACTAATTTCTTAAATAACTCTGTTAATGAGATTGGCTATATTTTAACAAAGGTTTTTATTTGAGTGTGCATTATTTTTGTTAGAAGTTATACCAAAGAGATATTTTCTTCTACTCTAAATAAGGGATGCATGCTAGAAGATAATAGTATCATAAAACTATGTGGCATCAGATAATATCTAAAGAGCATCCTATCTATAGATGATCATGCCATATTTTGGAGGTTTGGAGAAACATTATGGAAGGAGATGGAATACCCTCTAATAGAGTGGTGGAATTTCTAATTTGATGTTGGAATGCAATTATGATTTCCTAATCTTACCCTCTATTTTCATTTTCCTTTCCTATTTTAGTCATAGTGTTTTTTTTTTTACATAACTTAGAGTATCGTTAGCGTAGTTATTAAAATTTCCTATTGACATTTCCAGGACCTGCTATCATTCTGCAAACACTTGTTAGACAAGGTTGTAATGCCCCACTTAATCGTATCGTGCAAATTTTATTAGTGTTTAAATTACCTGGAAATATTGACTTATAATTATCAAGAAATATTGGTAAATACCTACATTTGCGAAACTATAATATTTATATACTGATATAAAATTGATTATTTTTATTATTCAATTCTCAAAATGTCCTCTCAAATTTACTTGGAAGAAGATATGGTCTTCCCCAATTAATTACCAAATTAAATATCCATATATTATCCCCAAAATTTCCTCTCAAATTTACTTGGAAGAAGATATCGTCCTCCCCAATTAATTACCAAATTAAATATCCATATCTTATCCCCAAAATTGTCCTCTCAAATTTACTTGGAAGAAGATATTATCTTTCCCAATTAAATTCCAAATTAAATATCCATATCTTCTCCCCAAAATGTCCTCTCAAATTTACTTAGGAGAAGATATGGTAAGAATAGTCAAATGAAAGGATGAGCGGGTACTTATGACATTAATGATAGGTGTTTGAGGTGGATGGGAGGAGTAGGCATAAAAGGGGATGGATGATGAGAGGAGTGGGGGATCCTTGGTCTTGGTTTTGGTTTTTGTTTTGGTTGTGGTTTTGGAGGATTTTTTTTTGGAGGAAGGTGCAAAGAAAGAGAAGGGAGAGAAGGAGAGTTCTTGTTTAACTTGGACACGCTACATTTGGTTGGACATGGGCTCGAAGGGCTAGGGAATCTGTGTATGTTCGATGGGCTAGGAAATACTTCCTAGTTGGCTGGGAGGAAAATCTAGTCGGGTAGTCAAGAGGAGCATCCTAACAGAGTCAGAAGCTTAGAAGCATCTCAACTAAGCTATTAGAACAGGTATTCCTCTTTTTATTGATTACTTATGTAAATGGTTGCAATGATTTTCTTACTTATTTAATTTGTGCGAAATAAATTTTAATGGTATATTATCATCAAATAATTGTTTAGATAGAAATAAGTTATTCTCATCTTATTGTGTTTAAAATTAGAGAAATTTAGGTTTTAGTTAAAGGACCCTAGGGGGACCTCACACATGGTATGAGAGCTAAGTTTCAACTCTTTGGGACTTTGTAGGCCCTATGCACTTGCTTCAACATACTAAAATTCTTTGCTAGTAGAAATTTAACAACCAACTCGTGGGTAGATGCTTGTATAACGCATCTATGTATCCAATAGAATTTATCGTGCTATATTTTTTCTTTTGATGATTCAAACAATAGATACATACATTTTGGGTTCACTAACTACGCTTCCCGCTATCATTGTTGTCCATGAAACCACGTCTGTCTGAGACATTTTATCAAATATTTGGCGTGCATTCTCTAAATTCCCACATTTAGCATACATGTCTATCAGTACATTCCCCATATAAACATCTGATTCAAATCCATATCCAACAATATGATCATGGATCTCATTGCCTTCTTCTAAATTTGATAAGCCTGCACACGCCCTGATTGCAAAAACAAAGGTGAACTTGTTTGGCTCAATGCCTGATCCTTGCATTTCATAATAAAGTTCAAGTGTTTCCTGCTAGAGTCCTTTCCTGCTATAAGCCCTTATAACTGCATTCCATAAGTAAACATTCCACTTACGCATTTTGTCATACATATTTCATACATTCTTTTAGCTATCCCAAGTGCCATATAAAGTCACAAGTTTGGTAACCAAAACTATGTTTTGTTCAAGTCCACTCATGAGTATCAAGGCGTGGATTTGCTGAAGCTAATTCATGTTATTACACGCTTGAAAAAGAGAAGAGAAGGCTTTGAAGCCGAGCGAGTAGCCTCTACATACTACGCTGGTTTCCCTATTTTGCAATTCCCAGCTTAGACTTCGAGCATTTTGTTTTTCAACGGCATCAACAGTAGTAAATATAGAATGATGGATGTCTAGACAATAACGTATGTGAAAATACTTAGAGTTCTTATTATTCTGTGAGAAATGCAGTGTTGAATATGAGCCGATTCCATGGTTTCCAATGTCAATACCATTACCGAATTCCTATATATATATATATATATATATATATATATATGTATACCCATTTTCTACAATCGAGTTTCCCTCATAATCTAAGTTTGTTTAAGCTCAAATTTTATTCTCTAGTATCGATATCTTCTCTCAAAGATTCTGTGTCTGGGTACATTCCCATCTTGGCTTGTCCAGCTGATTGAGCATGTACAAACTCAAGGAAGGACCATACTTTCCGAATAGCTCTCGTCGTTACATAAAATGGGAATTTGTGAAACAGGGGATTCAGTTCGAGGAACGCTTGTATGGCAGCATACAAGTCATTAGCAACCTCTTCCTGGTTCGTAGAAATGTGTTCCTCATAGGGGGCAATGCTAAAGCCACTTCCAATAGGTCCGTCCAAGAAAATTAGGCAAAATACATGATTCCAAGGCATGGGATTCTGATGCAAACGAAGCTCTGGCCTATCATTGACTCTCCAGGCCCTAATTCGTAGAAATTTCCAATCAGGCTAGAGCAGCCAGGGCCTCCTTGCAGCCACAGAAGAATTAGAGTATTAGACATCTCTTTTTAGGGGAGATGGCCTTGTAGTATTCATAGAACATACGAGCCCTACTCTTTCCTTCTAAATCTTGAGAATCCAGAATGATAGCCTCTTTATGGAGATAAATAGAGAATTGGTTTGTGGGATTGAAGCTTCCAGTTAGCCATCTACCTAGTGGAATGTAAGGCTGGCCTCCTCCTTTTTCCGAGAATTCACTCAAATGATCAATTGCTCTCCGAAAAGCTTTTGTGTTTACAGTGGTTCCATCCCCCACCCCTCCATACTCTACAATCGATAGGCTCTTTGCTCGGCATGAAGGAGCCAAATAACTAAATGAAAAACTCCCCTTCCAACACTCCACTTTCCCCCAACCAACATAAAGCACCCGAAAAAAAGAAGAACATAGCTTCTCTTAAGCTCCATCTCTAAGAAAGTTATTTTTCTTGAGCGAGATGGCTTCTTTGCAATAATGGTTGTGAATGCAGATACGATATTTATAGGCCTCATTTCAGTCTTCGTAATTTGTACTGAATTCAAACTCCACTTCACGCCCTTATATTTACAGACCTCCATTGAGTCTTCGTTGTTGGCACTGTTAGATACCTATAGTAATAGGTTTCATATTTCATGATTGATTATTGAAAATCCAAATATGCTCTGCTTTGCTACTACAAAGATCCCATATTTCCAGAAAATCAGAGGTGTGTGAAGTATTTCAAATATTGAGGACCTTATTACAATTTTTTGGGTGATTCAACAGTTCAAACTGGATCATGCCATGTTTCAATTTTGAGTTGTAGAATAGAGAAAGAAGTCTGTCCAAACAGCTTAATCTTGGCAGACAAATAGTTCAGGTAGAGAAACAAAGGTTCCCAAAAGTCTAATCTGGGACCTTGGAAGAGATAAGGGTAGAAGTAGATAGGGAGAAAAGGAAAAAAGCCAAAGAAAAGAAAAGGCAATTGAGGGTTGCAAGTCCAAGTGCCTCTCCAAGAAGAAACAAAAAATGTTAGGGGAAATAGTTGGGTAGGCAGTTGTGGTTGCAGAAAGGACATGTTCACCATTACATAGTGGTCAAAGATGTTTTGCCAAGGCAATGGATATATTAGCAAAAAGGTGGTGAAATTCATGGTCTCACAGCAGAGCATCACTAACTTCTCTCTTCCCCCCTACTCCATTGCTAACACCCCCTTTCTAAATTCCCCACCTTCACTTATACTAACTCCTAATTCTACTATTTAGCTCCCCTATTTTACCCCTACCCCTAATAATACTAACACTAAGGTGTATAAAGCCCCAAATTTTATGTATATTCCCTCCCCTAGGCATAATAGCCATGTATTTTCAAAAGGGACCAAATGGCACCTGGCCACTTTGGTGAACCTTTTCCACCCCTTTCCCCTCTGCTGCAAGTTATTTTACCCTCAAATTCACCTCTGCATGGGCAAAACCCCTCTCCAAGACCCTTTAGCCTACAAAAATCTTTGCAAAAGTCCCTAAGGTAAAAAACCCGTCTCTGGCACGTTTCCCAATCCCACCACATTACGGGTTAAGCGAGAAAAGATGAAAAACCATTCAAAACCCACTAACCTATAGTTTTGCGCCCAAATATTAAATGGAATATTTTATTCCGCTGGCGGGACCCTTCCCCAACATGCTCGACCAGTCGGGAGGCCCGCCAGCCGTCAGATCTCCAGCGCCCAGATCTAAGGGTGGGCGGTCAATTTCAGATCTCGATGTGCCGACATTTAGCGTCCGGGGAAAGCGGTTTTACCTATCCCGTACAATGGACGCGTGGCGGGCGGTAAGGTTGTTCGGAGCCCTCCTCCCACTTACCGCCTTTGCCCAAAGGTGGTGCGGGGAACCCACTTGCCGCTACCCCGTATACTGCTACCCCACACGTCATGCCTACACGTCATGTCCACGCCGCTCTGACGTCACCCCGCCGGTGCCCGCCCCATCGTCCCTTGGTCCTCCACGTGGGCCCGCCTTTGCGCCCGCCCGCCACCGTGTCCTGCCGACCTGGCTAACACCTCAGCATCCACGTCACCCCTCACCTGGGCCCCGCCATGACGTCATGCTGACGTCATCGGCGGAAAAGCGCCAAATTCATACTTTTGCCAAATTTACCGATTTAAACGGCTAAACGCATATTTTTCGCTTATTTTGCATGCGAAGCTGAACTAGCCGTTGTCAAGCCTGCTGCCGCGAAATCTTGCATTCAGCCATCAAATTCGACAAGTAAACCGTTCAAAGTTCGAGGCTTGACTGCATTAAGCCTTTGCAACCCAGCCCGCAAGCTTCCAGGTCGATTTGCCAGGTATTTTGCCGTCTTCTCCCATTCTGCCCGTGAATTCCAATTTTCTGCAAAATCACCATTAGAGTCTGCTAAAAACTCTAAATTTAGCTCTACCTAAGCACCCAAATCAGACATAAGCAACCTGTGCCATCCATTAGCCCCAATTTAGCTCTGTACAAACCAGCTCGCGGGTTAAAACTGCAGAAATCGCCCTGAAGTACCCGGCATTGTTCCTTTTTGCCAAGTACTGGTTACCTACACTCTTCCTGTACAAATACTAATACCTCAGTAAGCATTCCCTTAGACAATCCACATTCCTGAAAATCATCAGTACTTTGCTAGCTTCAGAACAACTTCACACCAGAAGAAGACATCACACCAATTGCACCTACCTGCTGCTCAAAGTCTTCAAGAGATTCATCAAAGCTCTGCATCCTACTGCACACTTTCAGACTATATCATGGCAGCATCTGCATCCTCCTCCCTCAGTGTCACTCCACTGAGTCAAACCAATAAGGAACTGGAAGCTATGCCATTAGTTGACAAAGACTGTCTCATAAATGATTTTGAGGGAAACAGAAACTTTTTGAAGACCTTCACCACATTAAGGGAAGACTATAAGGCAGGACTTGGTACAGATGGGATATGGGAGTCAAACCTGCCCTATTACTGCCTCCCAGCTGTGAATGTTTTCCCTGAAATCATTCACTTATGTGCTCAAAATTATGATCAGGAGCACAGAGCTGTCAACACTCAACTAGGGAGGATTTTGTTCTATATAAACGCTGACACCATCAACAAAATGCTGCACTTTGAACAGACAGAGTTATTAGTCCCTTTCTCCATGAGATCTTTAATGGAAGCAGGTGAGAAGATGACCAGTGAAGAGCTGCAGAAGGTCACCAGGAACTACATGTGGCCTGAGAACCAGCCTACAGGGCCACCTCCTTATCCACATGAGCACTTCAATGACTCAGGCAGGCTGCTCCTGGACATGATAGCCTATGTGCTAGGCTACCAGAACAGCAAGCATGTGGATCTAGCCATGCTCGTAATGCTATCTGCCTACAGCCCACGACAACCCCCTGCCCGAAAGTACAACTTTGCCAAGTTCATAGCCAATAGGATCCATGATCAATTGTGCAAATTGGACAGACAAGGAGTCTTTAGATATTCAGCATACATCTACCACCTGTTCATGTATCATCACTCTGAAGCTTTCCCATGCTACATCAGAAGGCTGGACAACAAAGGGGAGAGAAGATCAGTCATATTCTGGACCTCAGTCTATCATGAAATCACAAATTCACCCTACAGCTATTGTGAATTTGTAGATCAGTTTGTATACCCAGTCTCCAGCATACTTATGAAATCCCCTCCACCTAGAATATCAAATGAGATCAAGAAAGCTTTACAGCTTTCTAAGAAGTACAAAATAGGTGATTGGTACCTATATGAACACCACACTGTGTTCAGAGTGTATGGGTGTGAGCTCTGTCCATACAGACTACCCAAGTATGTTCCCATGAGATTATTTGCCTTGGAATATTACAGGCAATTAATCCAGTCAGACCTCACTCACTTCCACAGCTCAAAGAAAAAAGCACACCTTAACTTCAAAAATGAGCTGGGCCCTTTTATCATGAATAAGAAGGAAGGATGGGAGGCTGCAGATTTGATCCTAAAAGACAAATATAAGTTGTCTTACAGTTTCCGGTGGGTCCCATATGACCCTCAAGGTTTCATCACTGCCAGGAGAACAAAGTACAGACTCCTAGCCATCAAACACTGCCACTATCCACATCTAGAACAGTATGCAAACTTACAAGAGTGGCAGTTGGATACCCTTGTTGAGAGCTTGTCTGAAGAGGAAAAAATAGCTAAAAATATGAAAGAACTTGAAAAAACTATTGACCTGGACTATGTGATCCAGGTACCTTTCAGGCTGCCTCAAACATCAGGAGGAGGAACCTCAGTTACCAGGACAGCGCCGCCAACAACAGCACCAGGCTTGGATAAGGGAAAGGGAAAAATGGACGCCGAAGATGAAGCAAAAAAGCAGCAGTCAGAGCAGGGAAAGCAACAACCAGAGCAAGAAACAGGGCAGCAAGAAGAACAAACCGGTCTGCCACAAACTGGGCTGCCAGAAACCACCTTATTGCAGACACCACCCCCTCAAGTGGAGCCCCTAACCACTTCAATTTTACAGACCCCGGCACATGAAGAAAGGGGGACCAAAAGACAAAGAGAAGAGTCCACTCCCCTCAGTGGATCCTCCCAACAACCAGAAGCTAAAAGGCAGAGGGCAGACTCCCCAGAAGTAGAAGACATTACTGAAGATGTCTTCAATGATACAGCCAAGGATAGGGAGGGCAGCCAACACACAGGGACTAGCTCCTTTCAGCAGGAGCAGAATTTACAACTTGGCTTGGAGGTATCATCTTCTTCTCAACAAAGCCAGAAGCTCAAAGGTGCTAAGGCCACCTTCAAAGAAATCAAGGCAGCAAATGAACTATTGAGGGCTGAGGTTTACAAACAATTTATAGATGCCACTCCAGCCCAACAAGAAAGATTGATGTCGGTCTACGACTTCAAAGAGGAGAAGATGATATTCAGCCATTTCAAACCTAAGGGGCCCAACCCAATGTCCACTGCTGATTTCATCAAAACAAGGGTGGAGGTCTTGGCCAAAGACATACATCCTATGGACCAAATTGAGCTCCATAAGCAGACTGGAGAAATGGTCTATGCCACCTTGGTAGATAAGGCCACACTAGCTCATGAGCTGAAAGAATCCTTGAAGCACACAAATACTCAACTGGATTTTGAGAGATTGTCTTCCAGGGCCAAGGATAACAGGATAAAATCTCTTGAAGAGATTATTGTTGATCTAGGGCATAACCCTAGTGACCCAACCGGGGTAAAAGCCCTCCTGAAGAAAAAAGAGGATGATCTCAATGCCATGAAGAGGAGATTGAAGCTGTCACCTACAGAACATCCTCAGACAGCTGAACTGCAAAAAGAAAAACAAGTTGATCAACAACTTGATCTACTATTGCAGCAGGATCAAAGGATCCAAGAGCTAGAGGAGGAGCTGGAGAAGTCATTACAGGACAAACAGGGAGAATCCACACTACCAACTCCCCCAACAGATTCTACAGCAGCAACAGGCTCTGGGGCAGCAGTGGCCCCTACAACAGCAAATACAGTTGACCAGCCCAGCATAGAAGAACTAACTAAGGCTGTTAAGCAAATGGAGCTACAAGCAGATGAGATAAGGAAGGCAAAAGAAAAACTGGCAGAGATAGATGCCAAGTATGACCAGTCTAAAATGACAGTGGCAGAACAGGGCAGACAGATCAAGACCCAAAAGGACAGAATCAAAGCCCTGGAGAAAGAGCTTGATCTCAAAAACACCATGGCTGAGATCAAGAGGATCTTATGGAATAAAATCACCCAAAGCATGATTAAACAGTGGAAATCACTCAAAACAATCCATGAACATATGGATTTAATTGTGCAAGCTCAGATAGATATCCAGAGGGCTAAGACAGCACTAGGAAATAGACCTGAACAAGCTAGCCAACTGATAGACTTTCTGAACAGGCAAGACAAAGATGAGCTGGCAGCAGTTGGAATCACCAACAGAACGGAGGCCATCCTTATGACCAAAAAGGTGCTAACACTCAGAGGATATGTGCAGACAGCAGAAAGGAGGAGCTATGAGATACAGACTGAAGTTGAAGACTTCAAGCTCAGAATGGGGATGCTACAGGCAAGAGGAATGCCTAGCCTATTGAGCGGTACAGGGAAATTGATCAACAGAGATCAATTTACAAATAGGATGGCCGCGTACATAGAAAATCAAATCACTGCATCCAGCAGTGCTTCTGAAGAAACTGTTCCTCCTACAGGACAGAGTTTGTACACTCAGCTTGAAGGGTCATTTTTTATTGAAAATGAAGTTAATCATCTATTTGAAACTCCTCCCAGTTTTTTCAAATACACAGAGCTTGATGAGACATTGATTAAAATGCGAAGGCATCAAATGCCCAAGGAGGACTGGTGGCAAGCCATGCTCCAGATTCTGCCACAGTAGTTTCAAAACTCCAGGTCAAAAGCCAGCTCAGGTCACCGCAAGACAAGTATAAAGTGGTCAGTGACTGGAAAATATCTAAAAAGTGATTCATCACTAACAGTGACAGCTAGCCACATTTTGAAACACACGCCTTCAGCCGACTACAACTGCTACAAATTCAACAGCATCTGACAGATTTTGACAGCTAAAGGACTAAGAGCTATTACTGCATTTACTTCTTCATTTACTTCTTTGGCTACTGCTCACTAGCAGTTGGCAGCATATTTATGAGGCATTTACTCTTCTTTCAGATATTTTTCCAAATGTAAATCTGTATATATACCCCCCTTAGTAACGCATAAGGGGTTGCTGGAATTTTCTCTTGGATAACTTCCATCTGCTGTAATATTTTCAGAGAATTAATACAAAGGAGGAATGGAACTTCCAGAAGTTTGGTGTATTTGATGTCTGGTGGTGAAGGATGCATGTTACAGGATTCCATGGGTGTTGCATAAAACTATAAGTATTTTCAAATCTTCTGTTATGTGTTTTTTTGAGTCTTTTGTTCTCTTTGGTTGTTTAAATGTCTTACACTTGATAGTAAGGTGAAAGAATAGTTTCAGGATTTAATCAAGCATTACCCTGAACTCAAACCTGAACTGTCATCTATGTTTTCTTCAGAAACAGTAATAGAAATTGCAATTCTTAACTGCTGCACTTCAATCTGTCTCTTTGCTGTAACAGACTATTCCCAGGGATTCAAATTATTGCCCCTGTGACCTCTGTTTTCTGCTCCAAATTCTGTCACGTGGAAATATGTAAACAATAAGTGGAAATTCTTAAATGCTTTCACTTCGTGCTGCCTGTTTCCTGTCACTTAGCCAAAATATGTTTTAACAAAGCACTCAAAAGGCCCTGTAAGTTCCATCTTTCATCTCACAGATTCAAACACATTAAGCCACAGACTCCATTGCCCAATGATATTCAACATATCTAAAAACTACATCACTGAAGTCTAAGGGAATTTCATCAACCGAAACACAAACATAACCTGTACTCAATACCTAGCCTAAAACACCATCACTGTAGATATAAATCATAAAGAGAGAGCCCTCTCTGATCACTGTTTGGCTAGAAACAGTGATTAAAAGATTGGTTAGTGGTTACCCCGGCCGTATTCCCTTGGGAGTCATAGGGAACAACCTGGGTGTTAACATAATTGGCGACTCCGCTGGGGAACCTAAGACTATTCAATTACTATCTATCTTCCAAAGCTTTCATCAAGCCTGAAACTAGCCAAGACATCTTAGGACTGTTTCTCTAATACAGGGGCAGTCTTAGGGAAGAGCTAACTAGGGAAACTTATCCTAGCCTTGAAACATATATAGTCATTCCAGAGTTCTTATTTTGCCCTTGTAAATACAAAACTTCTGTATAAAGTTCTGAAAGAACACTTAGAAGCTGGCTCCTAAAAGAAACCCAAGGCATACTAGGGCACACCCTGACCCTGATCAACCCATCATTGTTGATAACCCAAATATCATCCCAAAGAACATAAGGAAACAGCACAAGCAGGATAAACCTGCTGATTCAGATATAAGGTCAGACCAACCCATCCTCATTCCCACTCCTTGCAAAGTCCTTTTTCGTTCCACACCCAATTCCCCTAGTTCATCTTCAACCCCTCAAAGTCCTACCTTTCCATCTTCACCATCTGCACATACTCACTCAACCAGTTCTCCACTTGTTACCCATCCTATTAACCCCAGTACACCTGTAATCCCAGTTGTCCCATTTGTTCCTATCAACCCTATTAACCCTATAAACATGGCTAACAGATATGCACCATTGCAGATTCCAGCCAATGCTCCAGCCCTACCCCAAGATTATCAAACCAGACTCTCATTTTTTGATTCCCATGGCCCTTTGACGGCCATCCAGCATGCTAAAAAGATGCAAGACCACTTTGAGACCTATGAAATTGATGATGATAGTGTCAGGATGAGAATCTTTGTTCAAAGCTTAACTGGGGATGTCAGGACTTGGTTTAGGTCCTTAAATGCAAATTCAATTGCAACCCCTGAAGCTTTATACCAGGAATTTACTAACAGATGGGAGAAAAAGAGAGATCCCCACCACATACTTGGTGAATATAACACTATTAAAAGAGGTCCCCAAGAAACGGTGTTGGAGTATTGTGCCAGGTTTAACAACATATACAATGCTATCCCTCAGAACTTAAGACCCCCTCCTGATTTGGCTCTTTATAATTTCCCTGATGGTTTTGATTCTGATATGGCCTATCAGTTGAGAGAAAGAGACCCTCCAACCCTTGCAGAAGCTCAAAGGGTTGCAGTCACTGTAGAGGCCAACCTAATTGCCAAAAGAAACAGGGCAAAGCTGGAAAAGAAAACTGGCTTCAAAGAAGAAACCTCGGGTTTCGACCAAAAGCTAGATGCAATTCTAAATAGCATGAAGAGGTTGGGGGAGAGAGTGGAATCAGTGGAAAGAAAATCATCATGGGAGGCACCACAAAACAATCCTCCTAGAAACCCAAATTTCAGGAGAGCCCAAAACCCCAATATAGGAAAGACTAATGCTGACCAAGATATCAGACCCCCTTTTCAAGAAAATTATGCAGAAACTTCTACTGCAAATCAGCTAAATGAGGACCCTGAAATCAATTTAATAGGTCTGGATGGCAAAAATCATGTATTCTTAACCCAAGAAGACCATGAGGAGGATGAGAGCAATACATTTCAAACTAAGTCAGGGGAATCCTTTGATTTTAAACAAGGATATGACACTGCTGTCTATGAAGTCCACAAACAATACAAACTAAGGAGTAGGACTGTAAATGTAAATCAACCCGAAAAGATAAAAGAAAAACAGCAAACCAAAGAAAGCTCAGTCACTGAACCTGATCATGTGCCAAACTTGCCTACAAAGGAAGTAGTGGTTGAAGAGGTTACTGAACCACTGTCACCATCAAAACAACCCATGGCAACCTTATCCTCTGAGCCTAACCCAAATATTGCCCCTCAAGATATCAATATTAGGGGCAGGTTCCAAAATCAAGATGAAATCCCACCAGAAGATGTAATAAACAAAGAAAGAACTGCTACCCGTGATCCCAAATTGCAAATTGACAAACCCTTTGACCTAGGAGTAGAGATTGGCAAGTTAAAGGTAGCAATTCCCCTCTCAGAGCTAGCAAAGCATGACATGTACAAACAACAGATTAAAAAATCCCTTCAGCTCACCAATAGCAAAGATGATGTAAATGTATTAGATGACACTCCAGAGTTACTATTTGGTCCAGAGGTAGATGGAAAAACAGTAGTCACAGGGGTTTTACCGTTTTATGTCAGCTTACATGTACATGACAAAATTCTGCACAATGCAATGTTTGACTCAGGAGCCTCTCATAATCTGATGCCAAAAGCAGTCATGGAAAGATTAAACTTAGATATCACAAGACCATACAAAGACTTGTTTTCTTTTGATTCTAGTCAAGTCAAGTGCCTGGGTCTAATTAAGGATTTGTGTGTGTCCCTGGTCCAATTCCCCAACAAGACCATTTTGATGGATGTTGTTGTTGCTGATATCCCACCCAAGTATGGGATGCTATTATCAAGATCATGGGGAGCAAAGCTTCAAGGCTCCCTGCAGTTAGACATGTCATATGCAACCATCTCTGTCTTTGGACAACCAAAAAGACTTTATAGGGAAACACTCATGAAGTATATGGTTAGCAGTGAAGAAAAACCCCAAAATTTCCCAATATATGCTGTTCATTCGGACATAGACTCTTACATCCTCTTTAATGACAGCATTGGCTTCTCCGACAGTCACATTAGCACAGAGACATTTAAACCAGAACAAAACATCATTCTAACAAGTAGCACCTGTCAAACATCAATCAGTACAACAAAACACTTTAGCTCTCCCCTAGGGGTCAAAGATGGTCAGGCAAATGATGAAGCTATCCTAGAAAACAAATGGGAGAAGAAACCCCAACTCATGCTCACACTACCACCCCATGAACAGAACCTCAAACCTCCTGACCAGCAAGGCATCTTGTGGGTCTTAGAATTTGATGGCTCGGTTAACAAGTTAGGAGCAGGAGCGGGAGTATGGATACATAACAAAGAGAAAGGCTGTGCAACAGGCAAGGCCTACAGATTGAATTTCAGATGCACCAACAACATGGCAGAATATGAAGCTCTATTACTAGGCCTCAAGATTGCAAAATCATTACAAGCACCTAGCCTCTCTATCAGGGGAGACTCTGATCTGGTCATTCAACAAGTAAAAGGCAATTTTGTCACTAATGACAAGAGGCTGAGATCCTACAGGGCTGCTGTAATCGAAATATTAGAGACCTTTCATGAGTTTGCTATCACAAAAATTCCAAGGGGCCATAACCTCCATGCACATAGCTTGGCAACATTTGCCAGCACTTTCAAATTCCCACTGGAACCTAATAATTGTTTCACAGCTGAGGTCAGGTACAGACCCTCTATTCCAAACAATGTCAGAGAATGGCAAGTATTTGAGGATGACATGCAAATAAACAATTTTTTAACCCTGCAACAGGAGTTCACAGGATTAAATATTGATCTTGAGACAGCAAGTCAATCACAAATGCTTGAGACAGCAAGTCAATCACAAATATTTAATGAAGCATGTCAATCACAAATACAGTTTCAACAATCTGCTCACCCAATGTCACCTAGGACAGCAAAACAACTACTCAGCCCAACCATTTTCAACAATGAAAACATTCAACAAATTAAACAAATGGACTGTGAAGAGATGAGTAACATTGAAACTGAAATCATACAACTCAAAGACAACTTCCTCCCAGTGGGCCTTACCCCATTAGAGGATATTTTCGACTCAAATGACATCCCTAGGAAGCCAAAGATGCAGCCATTAGATGCAAGAATTGAAGAATGCAATATTGGCACTATGGAAAAGCCTAAGATAGTCAAGCTGTCCGCCTCTTTGCCCCCTGATCAAAAGCCCAAGTACATTGATCTCTTTAAAGAATTTCAAGATGTCTTTGCCTGGGGATATGAAGATCTCAAGTCCTATGACACATCTGTCATCCAGCATACCATCCCCTCAAGCCTAATCAAAAACCATTCAAACAGAAATTGAGAAGGATCAATCCTGTGCTCCTTCCTTCCATTGAAAAAGAGTTGCATAAAATGTTCAAGGCTGGTATTATAGCACCAATCAGATTCTCTGAATGGATTTCAAATTTAGTCCCTACCAGAAAGAAAACTGGTGAAATCAGACTTTGTGTAGACTTAAGGAATCTGAATCAAGTTTCACTCAAAGATAACTACCCTTTACCAAAAATGGATCACATCCTCCAAAGAGTAGTAGGAGCCTCAAGGATATCACTGCTTGATGGATTCTCAGGCTTCAATCAAATTTTAGTGCACCCTGATGATCAAGACAAAACTGCATTTACTACCCCATGGGGAACTTTCAAGTATGTGAAAATGCCCTTTGGATTGAAGAATGCAGGGGCAACATTTCAAAGAGCAATGGACATTGCTTTTGCAAAAGAAATTCATGATTTCTTGGTCATTTACTTAGATGATCTTACACCCTTCTCAAAATCTGACCAAGAACATTTGAAACATTTAAGACAGATTTTCATAACATGCAGAAAATATGGCATTTCCTTAAACCCCAAGAAGTCTTTATTTGGTTTGGAAGAAGGGAAACTTTTAGGACACATCATTTCAAAAGATGGCATAAGAATTGATCCAGATAGGATACAAGCGATCCTACAAATGCCTCACCCTAGGAATGTCAAAGAGTTGCAAGGATTCTTAGGAAAACTCAATTTTTTAAGAAGGTTCATCCCAAATTTAGCAGAATTGATCAGACTACTAAACAATATGCTAAAGAAAGATTCAAAGGTTAAGTGGACTGTGGAAGCAAAGCAAGCCTTTGAAAGCATAAAACTGGCTTTAACCCAAACCCCGGTATTAACTAATCCTCAGTTTGACAGAGACTTTATTATTTTTTCTTTTGCCTCCCAGCATACTATTGCTGCTGTTTTATTGCAGAAAGATGATCAAGGGAATGAAAAGCCCATTGCCTTCTTCAGCAGAGCTCTTAGAGATGCTCCTTTGAAGTACCAAATAATGGAAAAACAAGCCTATGCATTAATCAAAGCTATCAAAGATTTTAGGATCTATATCCTTTACTCTCATGTTGTGGCTTATGTACCAAGTCCTATTGTCAAAGACATTCTCACCCAAGAAAACTTAGAGGGTAGAAGAGGAAAATGGATTGCAAACATACTTGAATTTGACATTGAAATAAAACCTACAAAGCTGATTAAAGGGCAAGGTTTGGCCAAGTTAATGACAGAAGCAAATTTCCAAGCCTTAGATATCAACCAACTGGACAGTGAAACAGAGATGGCGACTCCAAAGATCAATGTAGCCTTTGAACAATCTCCTTGGTACTCTGATGTCTGTTATGTGTTACAAAACCTGTGTGCTCCCCCAGGACTGTCCAGAACTAAGTCTAGGTTTCTGAAAATGAAAACATCTAAGTTTTGTGTGATGGATGAGAATCTACTCTGGAAAAACCATGAAGGTATTTTGCTGCACTGTCTTATTGAGAGTGAAACTGACAACATCATGCAAGAATTCCATGCTGGAGACTGTGGTGGACATCTATACTGGAAGTCCACTGTAGACAAAATATTAAGGGCTGGTTATTACTGGCCCACTATGTTCTCTGATGTGAAGAAATTCACAACATCATGCCACAAGTGCCAACTGTTTGAAGGCAGAAGACAGTTGCTGCCACTTCCTTTGAGGCCCATTTCAACAGAAAGACCTTTTCAACAATGGGGTTTGGATTTCATTGGGGAGATTCATCCCTCATCTTCAGGACAACACAGATGGATTTTGACTGCAACAGACTACTTCACCAAGTGGATTGAAGCTGCCCCATGCAGACAAGCAAATGATTCAGTGATCATTCAATTTTTGGAGAATAATATACTGGCTAGATTTGGCTGCCCAGATAAGATAATAACAGACAATGCTGCTGCCTTCAAATCCAAGAGAATGATAAACTTCTGCCATAAATTTCACATTACTTTGGGCCATTCTACAGCTTACTATCCTCAGGGAAATGGTCTTGCTGAATCATCAAACAAAAGCTTGATAAACATCATAAAGAAAGTATTGGAAGAGAACAAAAAGAACTGGCACAAGAAACTAGTAAATGCTTTATGGGCAGATAGATTAACCACCAAAAGATCAATTGGTACCAGCCCATATGAGTTGGTCTATGGATTAGAGGCCAGATTTCCTTCATCACTAGGGGTGCCAGTTATGAAACTTCTACAAGAAAGTCAAGCAGAGCCAAATGATATGCAAAGAAGGATCAACCAGATAATCTGTTTACAGCAGACCAGAGAACAAGTTTTCAGCAGAGTGCAAATATTACAAGAAAAACTGAAAAAGGCCTTTGACAGAAGAACCAAAGCAGAAGATTTCAATATGGGAGACAAAGTTCTAAAGTGGGATGCAAGAAGAGAAGAGAAAGGGAAACATGGGAAATTTGATTCTTTGTGGAAAGGACCATTTGCTGTCCAAGCAGTACAAGGTAATAACACTTATTTCCTTAAAAGTTTGACTGTAACTGAACTGGATGAAGGTCCTGTCAATGGCAGGATGTTGAAGCACTATTATGATGGTTCACTATGATAGGGATCCAAAGGTTCATTGTATATATGCAGGCCCACATATGTTTTTTGTTTGTAAAAAGATGTTTTCAAGTGCTGCACCTAGCAGCAATAGGCAGATAGAATCAAAGGTTCCCCAAGGAAAAGCACACAATTTTGACAGGTTGCATGCATCAGATTCCAAAGATTAAGATGGACAGTCAAGGAACAAGGCAATCTGACCTGCTGTTCTTGGTCTTTCAAAAGAAAAACCATCCCCATGTGGAGCCACTGTTAGATACCTATAGTAATAGGTTTCATATTTCATGATTGATTATTGAAAATCCAAATATGCTCTGCTTTGCTACTACAAAGATCCCATATTTCCAGAAAATCAGAGGTGTGTGAAGTATTTCAAATATTGAGGACCTTATTACAATTTTTTGGGTGATTCAACAGTTCAAACTGGATCATGCCATGTTTCAATTTTGAGTTGTAGAATAGAGAAAGAAGTCTGTCCAAACAGCTTAATCTTGGCAGACAAATAGTTCAGGTAGAGAAACAAAGGTTCCCAAAAGTCTAATCTGGGACCTTGGAAGAGATAAGGGTAGAAGTAGATAGGGAGAAAAGGAAAAAAGCCAAAGAAAAGAAAAGGCAATTGAGGGTTGCAAGTCCAAGTGCCTCTCCAAGAAGAAACAAAAAATGTTAGGGGAAATAGTTGGGTAGGCAGTTGTGGTTGCAGAAAGGACATGTTCACCATTACATAGTGGTCAAAGATGTTTTGCCAAGGCAATGGATATATTAGCAAAAAGGTGGTGAAATTCATGGTCTCACAGCAGAGCATCACTAACTTCTCTCTTCCCCCCTACTCCATTGCTAACACCCCCTTTCTAAATTCCCCACCTTCACTTATACTAACTCCTAATTCTACTATTTAGCTCCCCTATTTTACCCCTACCCCTAATAATACTAACACTAAGGTGTATAAAGCCCCAAATTTTATGTATATTCCCTCCCCTAGGCATAATAGCCATGTATTTTCAAAAGGGACCAAATGGCACCTGGCCACTTTGGTGAACCTTTTCCACCCCTTTCCCCTCTGCTGCAAGTTATTTTACCCTCAAATTCACCTCTGCATGGGCAAAACCCCTCTCCAAGACCCTTTAGCCTACAAAAATCTTTGCAAAAGTCCCTAAGGTAAAAAACCCGTCTCTGGCACGTTTCCCAATCCCACCACATTACGGGTTAAGCGAGAAAAGATGAAAAACCATTCAAAACCCACTAACCTATAGTTTTGCGCCCAAATATTAAATGGAATATTTTATTCCGCTGGCGGGACCCTTCCCCAACATGCTCGACCAGTCGGGAGGCCCGCCAGCCGTCAGATCTCCAGCGCCCAGATCTAAGGGTGGGCGGTCAATTTCAGATCTCGATGTGCCGACATTTAGCGTCCGGGGAAAGCGGTTTTACCTATCCCGTACAATGGACGCGTGGCGGGCGGTAAGGTTGTTCGGAGCCCTCCTCCCACTTACCGCCTTTGCCCAAAGGTGGTGCGGGGAACCCACTTGCCGCCACCCCGTATACCGCTACCCCACACGTCATGCCTACACGTCATGTCCACGCCGCTCTGACGTCACCCCGCCGGTGCCCGCCCCATCGTCCCTTGGTCCTCCACGCGGGCCCGCCTTTGCGCCCGCCCGCCACCGTGTCCTGCCGACCTGGCTAACACCTCAGCATCCACGTCACCCCTCACCTGGGCCCCGCCATGACGTCATGCTGACGTCATCGGCGGAAAAGCGCCAAATTCATACTTTTGCCAAATTTACCGATTTAAACGGCTAAACGCATATTTTTCGCTTATTTTGCATGCGAAGCTGAACTAGCCGTTGTCAAGCCTGCTGCCGCGAAATCTTGCATTCAGCCATCAAATTCGACAAGTAAACCGTTCAAAGTTCGAGGCTTGACTGCATTAAGCCTTTGCAACCCAGCCCGCAAGCTTCCAGGTCGATTTGCCAGGTATTTTGCCGTCTTCTCCCATTCTGCCCGTGAATTCCAATTTTCTGCAAAATCACCATTAAAGTCTGCTAAAAACTCTAAATTTAGCTCTACCTAAGCACCCAAATCAGACATAAGCAACCTGTGCCATCCATTAGCCCCAATTTAGCTCTGTACAAACCAGCTCGCGGGTTAAAACTGCAGAAATCGCCCTGAAGTACCCGGCATTGTTCCTTTTTGCCAAGTACTGGTTACCTACACTCTTCCTGTACAAATACTAATACCTCAGTAAGCATTCCCTTAGACAATCCACATTCCTGAAAATCATCAGTACTTTGCTAGCTTCAGAACAACTTCACACCAGAAGAAGACATCACACCAATTGCACCTACCTGCTGCTCAAAGTCTTCAAGAGATTCATCAAAGCTCTGCATCCTACTGCACACTTTCAGACTGTATCATGGCAGCATCTGCATCCTCCTCCCTCAGTGTCACTCCACTGAGTCAAACCAATAAGGAACTGGAAGCTATGCCATTAGTTGACAAAGACTGTCTCATAAATGATTTTGAGGGAAACATAAACTTTTTGAAGACCTTCACCACATTAAGGGAAGACTATAAGGCAGGACTTGGTACAGATGGGATATGGGAGTCAAACCTGCCCTATTACTGCCTCCCAGCTGTGAATGTTTTCCCTGAAATCATTCACTTATGTGCTCAAAATTATGATCAGGAGCACAGAGCTGTCAACACTCAACTAGGGAGGATTTTGTTCTATATAAACGCTGACACCATCAACAAAATGCTGCACTTTGAACAGACAGAGTTATTAGTCCCTTTCTCCATGAGATCTTTAATGGAAGCAGGTGAGAAGATGACCAGTGAAGAGCTGCAGAAGGTCACCAGGAACTACATGTGGCCTGAGAACCAGCCTACAGGGCCACCTCCTTATCCACATGAGCACTTCAATGACTCAGGCAGGCTGCTCCTGGACATGATAGCCTATGTGCTAGGCTACCAGAACAGCAAGCATGTGGATCTAGCCATGCTCGTAATGCTATCTGCCTACAGCCCACGACAACCCCCTGCCCGAAAGTACAACTTTGCCAAGTTCATAGCCAATAGGATCCATGATCAATTGTGCAAATTGGACAGACAAGGAGTCTTTAGATATTCAGCATACATCTACCACCTGTTCATGTATCATCACTCTGAAGCTTTCCCATGCTACATCAGAAGGCTGGACAACAAAGGGGAGAGAAGATCAGTCATATTCTGGACCTCAGTCTATCATGAAATCACAAATTCACCCTACAGCTATTGTGAATTTGTAGATCAGTTTGTATACCCAGTCTCCAGCATACTTATGAAATCCCCTCCACCTAGAATATCAAATGAGATCAAGAAAGCTTTACAGCTTTCTAAGAAGTACAAAATAGGTGATTGGTACCTATATGAACACCACACTGTGTTCAGAGTGTATGGGTGTGAGCTCTGTCCATACAGACTACCCAAGTATGTTCCCATGAGATTATTTGCCTTGGAATATTACAGGCAATTAATCCAGTCAGACCTCACTCACTTCCACAGCTCAAAGAAAAAAGCACACCTTAACTTCAAAAATGAGCTGGGCCCTTTTATCATGAATAAGAAGGAAGGATGGGAGGCTGCAGATTTGATCCTAAAAGACAAATATAAGTTGTCTTACAGTTTCCGGTGGGTCCCATATGACCCTCAAGGTTTCATCACTGCCAGGAGAACAAAGTACAGACTCCTAGCCATCAAACACTGCCACTATCCACATCTAGAACAGTATGCAAACTTACAAGAGTGGCAGTTGGATACCCTTGTTGAGAGCTTGTCTGAAGAGGAAAAAATAGCTAAAAATATGAAAGAACTTGAAAAAACTATTGACCTGGACTATGTGATCCAGGTACCTTTCAGGCTGCCTCAAACATCAGGAGGAGGAACCTCAGTTACCAGGACAGCGCCGCCAACAACAGCACCAGGCTTGGATAAGGGAAAGGGAAAAATGGACGCCGAAGATGAAGCAAAAAAGCAGCAGTCAGAGCAGGGAAAGCAACAACCAGAGCAAGAAACAGGGCAGTAAGAAGAACAAACCGGTCTGCCACAAACTGGGCTGCCAGAAACCACCTTATTGCAGACACCACCCCCTCAAGTGGAGCCCCTAACCACTTCAATTTTACAGACCCCGGCACATGAAGAAAGGGGGACCAAAAGACAAAGAGAAGAGTCCACTCCCCTCAGTGGATCCTCCCAACAACCAGAAGCTAAAAGGCAGAGGGCAGACTCCCCAGAAGTAGAAGACATTACTGAAGATGTCTTCAATGATACAGCCAAGGATAGGGAGGGCAGCCAACACACAGGGACTAGCTCCTTTCAGCAGGAGCAGAATTTACAACTTGGCTTGGAGGTATCATCTTCTTCTCAACAAAGCCAGAAGCTCAAAGGTGCTAAGGCCACCTTCAAAGAAATCAAGGCAGCAAATGAACTATTGAGGGCTGAGGTTTACAAACAATTTATAGATGCCACTCCAGCCCAACAAGAAAGATTGATGTCGGTCTACGACTTCAAAGAGGAGAAGATGATATTCAGCCATTTCAAACCTAAGGGGCCCAACCCAATGTCCACTGCTGATTTCATCAAAACAAGGGTGGAGGTCTTGGCCAAAGACATACATCCTATGGACCAAATTGAGCTCCATAAGCAGACTGGAGAAATGGTCTATGCCACCTTGGTAGATAAGGCCACACTAGCTCATGAGCTGAAAGAATCCTTGAAGCACACAAATACTCAACTGGATTTTGAGAGATTGTCTTCCAGGGCCAAGGATAACAGGATAAAATCTCTTGAAGAGATTATTGTTGATCTAGGGCATAACCCTAGTGACCCAACCGGGGTAAAAGCCCTCCTGAAGAAAAAAGAGGATGATCTCAATGCCATGAAGAGGAGATTGAAGCTGTCACCTACAGAACATCCTCAGACAGCTGAACTGCAAAAAGAAAAACAAGTTGATCAACAACTTGATCTACTATTGCAGCAGGATCAAAGGATCCAAGAGCTAGAGGAGGAGCTGGAGAAGTCATTACAGGACAAACAGGGAGAATCCACACTACCAACTCCCCCAACAGATTCTACAGCAGCAACAGGCTCTGGGGCAGCAGTGGCCCCTACAACAGCAAATACAGTTGACCAGCCCAGCATAGAAGAACTAACTAAGGCTGTTAAGCAAATGGAGCTACAAGCAGATGAGATAAGGAAGGCAAAAGAAAAACTGGCAGAGATAGATGCCAAGTATGACCAGTCTAAAATGACAGTGGCAGAACAGGGCAGACAGATCAAGACCCAAAAGGACAGAATCAAAGCCCTGGAGAAAGAGCTTGATCTCAAAAACACCATGGCTGAGATCAAGAGGATCTTATGGAATAAAATCACCCAAAGCATGATTAAACAGTGGAAATCACTCAAAACAATCCATGAACATATGGATTTAATTGTGCAAACTCAGATAGATATCCAGAGGGCTAAGACAGCACTAGGAAATAGACCTGAACAAGCTAGCCAACTGATAGACTTTCTGAACAGGCAAGACAAAGATGAGCTGGCAGCAGTTGGAATCACCAACAGAACGGAGGCCATCCTTATGATCAAAAAGGTGCTAACGCTCAGAGGATATGTGCAGACAGCAGAAAGGAGGAGCTATGAGATACAGACTGAAGTTGAAGACTTCAAGCTCAGAATGGGGATGCTACAGGCAAGAGGAATGCCTAGCCTATTGAGCGGTACAGGGAAATTGATCAACAGAGATCAATTTACAAATAGGATGGCCGCGTACATAGAAAATCAAATCACTGCATCCAGCAGTGCTTCTGAAGAAACTGTTCCTCCTACAGGACAGAGTTTGTACACTCAGCTTGAAGGGTCATTTTTTATTGAAAATGAAGTTAATCATCTATTTGAAACTCCTCCCAGTTTTTTCAAATACACAGAGCTTGATGAGACATTGATTAAAATGCGAAGGCATCAAATGCCCAAGGAGGACTGGTGGCAAGCCATGCTCCAGATTCTGCCACAGTAGTTTCAAAACTCCAGGTCAAAAGCCAGCTCAGGTCACCGCAAGACAAGTATAAAGTGGTCAGTGACTGGAAAATATCTAAAAAGTGATTCATCACTAACAGTGACAGCTAGCCACATTTTGAAACACACGCCTTCAGCCGACTACAACTGCTACAAATTCAACAGCATCTGACAGATTTTGACAGCTAAAGGACTAAGAGCTATTACTGCATTTACTTCTTCATTTACTTCTTTGGCTACTGCTCACTAGCAGTTGGCAGCATATTTATGAGGCATTTACTCTTCTTTCAGATATTTTTCCAAATGTAAATCTGTATATATACCCCCCTTAGTAACGCATAAGGGGTTGCTGGAATTTTCTCTTGGATAACTTCCATCTGCTGTAATATTTTCAGAGAATTAATACAAAGGAGGAATGGAACTTCCAGGAGTTTGGTGTATTTGATGTCTGGTGGTGAAGGATGCATGTTACAGGATTCCATGGGTGTTGCATAAAACTATAAGTATTTTCAAATCTTCTGTTATGTGTTTTTTTGAGTCTTTTGTTCTCTTTGGTTGTTTAAATGTCTTACACTTGATAGTAAGGTGAAAGAATAGTTTCAGGATTTAATCAAGCATTACCCTGAACTCAAACCTGAACTGTCATCTATGTTTTCTTCAGAAACAGTAATAGAAATTGCAATTCTTAACTGCTGCACTTCAATCTGTCTCTTTGCTGTAACAGACTATTCCCAGGGATTCAAATTATTGCCCCTGTGACCTCTGTTTTCTGCTCCAAATTCTGTCACGTGGAAATATGTAAACAATAAGTGGAAATTCTTAAATGCTTTCACTTCGTGCTGCCTGTTTCCTGTCACTTAGCCAAAATATGTTTTAACAAAGCACTCAAAAGGCCCTGTAAGTTCCATCTTTCATCTCACAGATTCAAACACATTAAGCCACAGACTCCATTGCCCAATGATATTCAACATATCTAAAAACTACATCACTGAAGTCTAAGGGAATTTCATCAACCGAAACACAAACATAACCTGTACTCAATACCTAGCCTAAAACACCATCACTGTAGGTATAAATCATAAAGAGAGAGCCCTCTCTGATCACTGTTTGGCTAGAAACAGTGATTAAAAGATTGGTTAGTGGTTACCCCAGCCGTATTCCCTTGGGAGTCATAGGGAACAACCTGGGTGTTAACAGGCACTACATTCAAACTTTAATAAACACCCCCCATCTTGTGCAAAAAATTTGTTACAGGGAGGAAACTTTCTTTAGTCCAATAGGAGTATGATCAGGTGTGTAACCCATGTTCTCTGTTCAAAATTTCATCTGAGTGCTTACAAAAATGTACCTTTGTCTCCCACCATTACCGAATTCTCATGATATCCCTTCCCCACTGGCCCATTAAAAGACATTCGACCTAGGTGATATGACTTGCATTTCATTTTATTGGTGGGTTGGATTTCTTTTTTCTTTTTCAATGTCCCGCGCAATAGAGGTGTACTTGCTAAATAGATTGACGATGTCAAAAATGTCAAAAGAATTTCCCCCTTTTAGCACACGAATTTCATTTTTACGTCAGCTGTAACCCAGGAGTTGCATGAAACATATAAAAAAAACTGCAGGAAGCCCTAAAAATCCTTCTTTAAGTGCCGAAATCTAAACCCTAGTCCTAGATATGATAAATATATAACGAGTTTCTTTGGGTTTTAAATGACTGAAGCCCTTGGTCGGCCGTATAAAAGTCACTAACTTCTGCTTCGAACAAAAGAAAATATCTCTCGATCCTGAACTTCTTTGATCTGCTTCATAAGTGTTAATATATCTCATTGTTTTATATTATAGTTATTTCTCCCATGATTTTGTACCTTTTAATTATCTTTTTTTATATCTTTTCTTAATTATGCATATTCAAAAGTTTATTTATTAGACAATATGGGATATGAATAAGATAGTTTAAATACCCAATAAGATTAATAAAATAAAATTAATAAAACAATTATACATGAGTAATTTTTTTTTTTTTTTTTTCACTTTATATTATGGAAAGAATGGAGGATGGGAACCTTTATCTTTAACTGTTACCTTATTTATATGTAAATATGCTATATTTCATCTAAGAACATATTTGGTTTTCCCTGATAACATATATAAAGTATTGATAACATTTATGCTTGGTCCAAATTTTTGAAATGAAAAGTGACTAGTGGATAAGGGCCCTATCAAACATTATATATATCAAACTTGTCATAAACCAAATAATAAATAATTTATATAATTGTTAATTGAGAATTTAGAATTTTTAAATATTATAGTAAATAAAGTAGAGTATAATGTTATTTAATTTAAAATAGATTACATATATGCATATGTTTATGGGAATGTAGGGGTTTTGAGTAGTTAAAAAAAAACCCTAGCTTATAAAACTTTAACACCCAACTCCATTGCATTGCACAAAACACATTTCTCTTTTCTTTTAGTAGATTTTAATACATATAAGTTGTAAAATTTGAACAACAGTTGATTGGTATGTTAGAATCACTTACAATATACAATAATATTATCTTAAAACATGTAGCACTAGCCATTCTATATACATCAATTGGATAGTATATATCTAACAATAACGTCAATATTGAGTGGATTGAGACAGTTAGGCATCCACTTTGAAAAACTAATCTAACGTTGTTGATGGAATTTCAAGAGGACACCTAGTTATAATAATGTGCTTAAAAATGGTAAGTTAATGTTTCTATGAATGCTCAAAATATATAACATGGATTTAGGATGATTGTTTTGGGATATCTAAAGATATTTGAGGGTGACTAGCAGTGCGTGGTAGCACTTGCTTAGATAGAAATGGGAGAGGATTTACTAGACCCATGGTTATCTTCTAAATATTAGAAATAGTCATTTACAAGCATAACGAAAGGAAAAATTGCACCTTTCATTATGAAAAACATGTGTGAGCTGAGTAAGAATTGACAAGGCCCTAAGTTGTGCTAATAAGTCTTGTGTATCATACAAATATTTGGACAATTAAAATTGGTGAGGACATGAAGAAATCAAGGTCAAGGGGGGTCATCACAATGACCTCCGACAAATAACCCATTACCCTCCCCAGAGTTGGCTCTCATCTTGCATTCCCTAGAAGCAATTAATGAGACTTTAAAAAGGTGCCAAAAAATTGAAGTGGAAGTAGAGCACCCTCCATCAGGGTTAGTAAATATTAAGGGATCAAGAGACTTTGATAGGGTAGCTCTAATCGAGGACATTACTAGGGAGCTCCAAAAGATTAAGCTCCTAGAGTTTGCTGGAGGTCGTGCCAACGAACATGCAGAAGCCTGGTTAGAAGGAATGAGAAGGTGCTTCACACTAAGGGATTATAATTCCAATTCAAAAGCTAAAATAGCAATATTTTAACTCAGAGAGAGTGCTTTGAATTGGTGGGGTAACTTAAAGCGTCAACTACACCTCACTCCAGACACAGTTACTTGGGAGTTATTTGAGGAGACATTCAGGAAAAGGTACCTACCATCATATTATGAAGAACAACAGGTAGGATCCTTCCATGCTTTGGTATAAGGAAATCGTGCGGTAGAATATGAGATTGAATTCATGGAATTGGTCAATTATGTCTCCTACATGGATACTGATCAACACCAAGCAGATTATTTCATTTGTGGATTGATCCATAAGGTTACGGAAATGGTACAGATATGGAAACCATCCTTAGTTCCAATAGTTGTTGAGCATGCTTGGTATGTTGAAGAACACTTAGACTTGAAGGGTGGAAAAAAAACCATTTTTCCCCAACGACCAATTTTTATGGTGTTTTGGGAAATTTTAGTGTCTACGGATAAATGATTAAACCCCTAGACTAGTAGCTAAGTCTAGAACAACAGTGCAAAGCACTCTCTACTTTATTCTATAACCAATAGATTAAAAAAGACAGTAAAGAAGGCTACCTGAAGCCTTCGCTTACTCCTTATCTCCCTTGATCAATTCTGTCACTCCTTTCCCTACTTAATTCGCTTGAAAAGTACCTGCACACAGATAGAAGACAAACACTGATCAAAGCATATGATAATGATCTATTGATTAAACATAAAATGGAATCGAGTTCATAATACGCATATGAAAGCATCAATAAACAATACAAACATATGGAATAAGCTTTGAACACTTTATTAGTAAAAGGAAGAGTTACAACCCAATTTGTTTGATTCAGTGTCACTCCTCCAATTCAATCCCATCCTCTCCACATTAAAAGCAAGACATTTTGACATCATTATAATACTTGAAACCAACTCAAGTCTCATACTAACAGCATCTCCCTATAATTCAATGATTTCCAGCCCGTGATCACTTAGATGAGTGGAATTTTTATAGGTGAATGAAGGAAGTTATGCCGTAAATGGTGATAATGAATTCCCTCCCAAACTTAGGATTTAGTTCCATGGAGGAAGGGATAAATGGATTGATGTTCCTTAACTCTCTCCCTCATCCAATTTTGAGCCCAAATGAGTGGATAGCCTTGGGAGACTTCCAGAAGCATCCTATGGATAAGAATATTCAAAAACCCAATGCCTATTTCATTCAAATTCACCCAGCATAGGCCAAAGAGGGCTCAAGTGCACTACAATACACCCTGGCATTATATTGGACTATACTACAGTGCACCCTGATAAAGGCCTGCCTGCGCTGATCTTCTAGGAGGCAATTTTTGGATGATTTCAGTCATGGAATATCTTGGGAAGGAGGAATTATGATGGTTGACTTCATTTAGGGCATGTAACAACTGAATTAGGGTTTGATGGGCCCTAATAGTACTAATTTGTAAGTCAGGGTTGATGTGCCCAAATGGATCTGTAACCTATGGGAAGGCCCCTCGTACCTTCCCAAGAGGGGGAAGTTTGAGGCCACCGCCATAAGGTAATAAGGTTGTACACAGAGCACTGAAGTGGGGATCTCAATTTTTACTAGTGCAGCTTCAGCCACAAATTCAAGGATTCGTGCAAATCAAGCCTATACATGAGGAGCAACAAGTAGGGGCAGGGGTCCCAGGGGAAGGAACTCTTTCCAAGGAGCTCCACAACATTCTGTTCAAATTCTACCACACATCACTTGTTTGGGATGTGAGGGACCTCATTACCAGCATGACTATCATGATTTACAAACTAGTAACAGCCATAGAGAAGGAGAAGCACCAATGGGGGGAGCAAGTAGCCACCATCGGATATATGCAGCAGTTGATAGCCAACAAGTTGAACACCAGTCTACCATGGTAGTGTTGAAGCCCTGAAAATCGGGTCTACAACAAGGGGATACCCACCCGATTTGGACCTTGGTTAGCAGCTCCTTTTCCGTTTGGTATAGTGGGTCCGACTGGGGATATGGGACCAGTTTCCCAATTTATGTGTGTGTGTGTGAAGGACTGATATTTCTCTTTCTAACAGTTTCTAAATGGAATACTTTTACTCTAACTCTAATCTAATAATATAGAAATTGTATTCTAATAAGCAGAAATATCTAAGTCTACACTAACCCAGGGTGTAATCTTTCCGTTATGCGATCTAAAATGATTTCAAATAACAACTGGTAATAAAGATCATTCAACTGTTATGAGAAAAGAATTCAATAAGGATGAACCACTTCATATAAGAAGTTAGACGAAACAATTGTGAATAACATATCGCATAATAAGCTACTCATACATTAAGCATAAATAAATAGCTATCATGGTACAAAAGTGCCAAATGATAACTCAAGCATTCACGCATCAATATATAAACAACTAAACATGAATATCACTTTAACACAAAGGCAAAAATAGTTAAGAGATAGAAGTACCATTTATAACTAGTCCTACTCATGAGCTCCAAGCGATAATGATTTATCTCTTCTTGATCTAACATCCACTAAGAGTACAAAAGTGCAACATCAGTAGCAGATATCAAATGAAAATATCAATAAATCTTGTTCCATTCATTCATCAAAACCTCCTCAGAGGGTACAAAAGTGCATGTTTTGGGGATAAGTTTTTGACAAATTTCAGGACCCCTCTCTAAATGCATGAGAAGGGTTTAAATACTACTAACTAACTCTAAAAATAACTTATTACAAAAATGTAGGATGCGGTTTAAATGACCGTCCTAATTTCAGGAAAAACAAAATTAAAACTAGAATTGAATCTAAAATTAAAACTACTTCTGTATCTGCTCCTTGAAATCGCACGCATTCAGCATCTGTTTGAGAAGAGTCGGCTAGCTGACTTCCGACTTTGGTTGAGCTGAGAAAACAGAATCGGCGAGAGCTGGCACCATCTTCTCGGCAGAATTGATGATACACTCAAGAGTCATCCACTGGCTGTGTGGTTTTACCAAGTGTGCCCAGTAATAATCCCAATTCAACTTGGTTAACCCTTGGATTTCTTCTACCTTTTCTTGAGTTTTCTGTTTCCAGTCTGTCTCTATCGTTGCTTTCTTGCAATTTTCGGGGCTTGCAGGTGACTGAGCAATTAGATGCTTTCATTTTCGAGAAGTTTTTCTAATCGCGCATCCGAAACTGCCTCCATTTCTTGATCCGAGCTTCTTTGATGCGTTTTTCGCCTTTTGCGCTTTTTTCTTTTAGCGGATATAAAGCTCAAAATTTGTAAAAATAATGATTCCATAAGCTCTTGACTCTGAGTCTTAAACTGTCTATTTCTGATATCAATGTTGTTCAATATCAATTTAACCATGTCTGTGTATGGGAGAATTTTGGGCCTTGCTGCTATCCGGTGTAAGAATGAACAAGCTATTTCTGTGATAGATGCCTCAGAGGAACTATGTGAGCCCGTAGTAGCAGTAACTTCCATTACTCTGCGATTATCCTCCTCAAGTAGATTATACATGCCTTCCCACATAGCAATACCAACATCTTTGTTACAGGCTGTATCTGTATACAATGGCGCCATTTCTTTCTCTTCAAAACTCGGGGCTTTGCTTTTCTTTCCCATAATGTCTTGCGTACTGCTTTATATCGTTCTCTGTTCTTCGTTCCTACAATTTACAAGTGAAGTGAGAATAATGATAAGGAAGGTGATGTGAAAGTTTTAAATTCCGAAGACGTATAAAATATATCACCTTACGTGAAATGACTTTTCAATAAGCACGAAACCATATTCAATTAATAACTGGCAACTAACTCATTAATTGGCATTAAAGCGTATAACCAGGTGTCGGTATGGAAAATACTTTTTTTAACCACGAGCCCGAAAGATCTGCGATGAAGCAATTTTGCGACTTGCTTCACAATATCGCAAATCGCAACATCGCTGAATCACGACATTGCTTGCTTTCTATATCGCGAACTTTCAGTATTGCATTATCGCATTGCCGCTTTATCGCAAAACTGCAATATCGCAATATCGCAATATCACGTTATCGGAGGAATGTAATATATAGCAATCTTCGTTAACTTGTTTTCTGCGAAATGTGATTTGCGATATGCGTCATCGCATATCGGAAAATTAAAGTATTTCAACATAAGTTGTCTTTGATGTATGCGATGCGATATTTGTTTATTATCGCGTATTGTGATCTCGCAATGTTAGAATTCAGCTTGTAAGGAGGTATCCTGTTATCCTTTTGTGATGTGATATTTCGTAAGGAAAGATTTTGTCTTACCTTGTCATAGAACTTAGATTTTTTAGATTTTCCAGGGGAATTTCCTAAGCTTATGATGGTAAGTTTTATTCGAAAAGGAAATTCAAGCCCTAATTGATTTTTGAATTTTTAACTAAGGGTCCCCACTTATTTAGTATTAGGAATAACACTAAATAAGAAGGGGGGTTGTTGCTGGCCACAACAATTGGTGATTCACATGGAAGAACCAGTTATCTCTGTTGTTCTTTTGAATTTTCAAAACCTCCAAAACAGAGAATTTTCCAGAAAATTAAACTTTATTATAGAAAGATTAAGTACATTATGCTTTTACCTATCAATGATATTTTGTTTTTTCTATTTTCAACTTTGATTATTTACTCCCTTAAGCTATTCCTTATCTACATCAGTCATTACTTGGTTTATAAAGATAAAAACAAAGCCTTCTCTGTAAATTAGTTTTAAATATGCTTATTTGTCGTAGGTAGAGCTTCTGCTGCCAACAAGCGTTTATAGCTTCGACAGGGTTACCTGTTACCCAGCAATGCTCCTGTATCCCACTTAGAGAAATTTACAATTTTCAAAGAGGAATCCATTTCCACACTTATTGCTTTCATTTTCTTTTTTATCCTTAAATAACAATGTCTTGGTTTGGTAGCCAATTCATGACATAGCCATTCACTAATTAATAACTTTGTTGAACAAGCTGGCTCGTGATGAGACCCCTTGTCTTATGATTGCAACAATCTTGAGTCATTGCCCTATTGTGGTATGCAGTATTGGCAAAGTCAGCAAGCTATAATATCTATGATCATGATAAGTCGACTCATGATGAGACCTCTTACTCTTTAAGTTAAAGTGTATCTTTGGATCATTCTCCGAATGTTGTAGTTTCCTAGGTGGGGAGGAAGTCATTGTTTCCTTAAGATAGCTCTGGATGACAATGATAGAGTTTTTGAAAAGAGATTTTCTATAAAGAATATTTATTTTAATATTGATACCTTTCATTGGACTGATATAAAACAATTTCTAACTAAAGATGGCTTTTCATCAAAATTTACAAAGTCGAAACTAATATCATTTCTAGGCCTAGAGTCTTTAACTGTATCTTTCAATAGTAATGATCAATTTTTCAGAAAGAATTCTATTTATACAAGTGAAAAAACAAAATCTAGAAGAGAATTTATGTCTTTTTCGTGAATCTCAAATGTAACTATTTACAACTGGTTTTATTATGAAAAGAAAAACAACGAGTCTACAAAATAGAAGAATGATCTTCTATGGAAAATATTTTTTGAGTATCTGACCATTAACAGGTAAAGAATCTCTTTTCCCTGTTAAATCCTATAACATGAAAGTGGATGGACCTATGACTTCTAGGATTTGAAAAGGACCCAGCCACATTCTTTGAAACTTTGTATGTTTCCCTTTTTCCTCATGAGCCTTGTCCCATTTTAAAACTAGGTCTCCTATCTAAAAATATTTTTTGGATATCATATTGGAATCAAAAGAGGCTTTCACTAATGCTTGATGATGAGCGTGAGTTATCTTAGCCCGTTCTCGTTGTTCTTCTAACTTAATTAATTCCAGCTACCTTAGTTTTAAGAAGGAAGTTGGTGCTTCATCAATATATTGAACCAAGGCTAAAGACGGAATTGCCAGATGTGTTGGAAGAAGCATTTCTTTCCCATAAACTATATTAAAGGGAGAAGTGCCAATGGAGGCTTTCTGCGTTATTCGATTTGCCCATAAAGCATATATTAAAGACTTATGCCAATTTTTATGATTTTGGTAAATGGTTCGCTTAATGATTCTGATTAAATTCTTATTTGTAGATTCAGCTAACCCATTCCCTTGTGGGTAACAATTGGGAGAGTATTTAAGCTTGAAACCCCTTTTGAGGGAAAATTCAGTCATTGCATTACTAGAAAAATATGATGCATTATCAAACATTAAAGCGGAAGGCAACCCAAACCTGGTGATTATGAAGTAATCTATGAACTCAATGATATTTTCAGCATTAGACGTCTTGAGTGGAAATGCTTATACCCATTTAGTAAAGTAATCTGTTGCTGTAAGGATGTATCTATGTTGTTTAGAACAGTGAGGAACGATCTCACCTATTATGTCCAATCCCCACTAATCGAAAGGTTATTCAATGTTAACTGGTTTCAGTGGCAAGGATGGTTTCTTTTGTCTTCCAGCAGCGGTTTGACAGACTTGACATTTCCTTACGTAGTTACGTGCATATTTGAATAATGTGGGCCAGTAATAGCCTGCACACAAAATTTTGTGAGCAGTTGCATCTCCAGCACAGTGTCCGCCTGCTGGCCCATCGTGGAGTTCCTGCAAGACTTTTTCAGCTTCATATTTCTCAAGAAATCTAAGGAGAACAGAGTCATAATTTATTATAAAAGGAACATCATTCACGAGCTGATATTGTTTGGCTTTTAACCTTACAGCTCTTTTCTTGGTATGATCGAGGTTTGAAGGAGCATATCCATTCTTTAGATAATAAATAAGATGAGCGTATAATGAATCAACATCGTTTAGGCTTACCTTGTACACTTGTACCTCTGCGGATGGATTTTCGGACATTAGCGATGCTCCAGCCAACATTTTGCAAAATCCTTGACCTTTTACAATACTTGCTGGTTTGATTTCTACGTCATATTCCTGTAAGACAATAACCCAAGTGGCCCTTTTCTCACCCACATCCTTCTGTACTAGAAGATTTCTTACTGCTGGAAACGGTACTATGATTTTGGTATGTGTTTTGAGTAAAAAAGGTCTGACATATTTAATTGCTTTGAAAATAGCATAAGCTTGTTTCTCCATGTCTGAATAATTCAACTTAGCTCCTTGTAAATTGCAACTGAAAAAAGCAATTGGTGCTTCCGCCTTTTCTCGATTTGCCTGAGTGAGTATCGCAGCATATGATCTATCGGACGCAAATGTATACAGGATAAAAGGATTGGAAAAATTTGGAGTTGCAAAAGTTGGAGCACTAATAATTGCTTATTTGATCAGATTGAATGCCTCATGTTCATCTTGGCCCCATTTAAAGTTTGCGTTCTTTTTAATCATGGCTTGTAAAGGAGACACGATTCTTGAAAAATCTAGAACAAACCTCTTCACAAAGTTAATATTGCCAAGAAAAGATTGCATTGCTTTCTTGTTGTGAGGTAGGGGTACTATGGAAATCTCCTTGATTCTGTCAGGATCAATGTAAATTCCAGATTTTGACACTATGAATCTGACAAGTTTTCCTTCACTTAATGTGAAAAAGGATTTTTTCGGGTTAAGTGAAATTCCATACCTTAAACAACATTGGAAGATTTGTTTTACATCTCTGAGATGGTTGTTTCATTTCTTGGAATACACAATTATATCATCCAAATATATTACCACTGATTTATTAACTAACCGCTTGAATGCAATGTCCATGGCTCTCTGAAATGTGGCACCTACATTAATCAAACCAAATGGCATCTTTTGATATGCGTATGTGCCCCATTTAGTTCTGAACGTGGTTTTTAATTGATGATCGGGATGTACCAACACTTGATTGTATCTTGAGAATCCATCCAAGAATGACATTAATTCTGAGCCTGCAACTGCCTGCAGTATTTGTTCCATGGGGGGCAAAGGAAAATTATCCTTTTGGCAGGCTTTGTTAAGATTTCAAAAGTCAATGCAGATTCTAATATCTCTATTCTTCTTTCTAACAGGGACCATATTGGAGACCCATTTAGAATGTCTAACGGGAAAAATTATTTTCGCTTTCAATAACTTATTGAGTTCAGTTTTGATCTAGTTTTCTAAATTGCGATGGATATTTCTCAAATTTTGTTGGACAGGTTTTTCATTATCGATCATTGGAATAGTATGTTGGATGATGGAAGTGTCGTATGTTTTGAGTTCATCGTAATTCCAAGCAAAGACACTTTTGTAATGTCTCAAGAGACGAATATACACTAATTTTTCTTCAGGGGCTAGCCCAAGGCCTAGGTTGATATTCTGCGATTTGGCATAAGTTCCTAGATTTACTAATTCATAATTCAAAGTTGAGCTTTGGAGTTTTGAATTGATAGATCTTTTGAATCGATCTTTCAAATCATAAAGTCTTCTAACTTGACTTCTGATTTAGGTATAGCATTGTTAGTACTATCCTGTTGCAATTGTTGGTCATGTTGGTCTTCGTCAATTATTTGATTGGTGTAGGATTCTTCAGATGTGATGAAACTCACGATATCAGGATCGTCATTGAAAATCCTCCAATTGGTAATGTTATCAGGAATAGATGGTCTAAAAATTAACTCAATTGAAAATCGATCAGGGCTAAAATCTTCTGAAGGAATGAGCTTGGAAGCTACGTTGGCTAAGAGGTCTGTGCTAGCAGTCTGGAGTCTGGGAACTGATGAAATATTAAATTCTATAAAGTGTTCAGTCAGATATTGAACTAAACATTGGTAATGTTTTAAATGACCTAAGAAACAGTGTATAGTATTACGTACGTGTCTGATTACAATTTCAGAATCTCCAAAAAGTTGAAGATATTTGACGTCTAATCCAATTTCTTTGTATAACCCTTGGATTAAAGCCTCATATTCTATGGTATTGTTGGTGCAGTGAAATTCGAGTCTACGAGTTAGCATAGTTTTATCTCCCTCTGGGCTTATTAACACTCATCCTGCTCCTACTCCTTCATTAGACTTAGAACCATCAAAAAATAACTTCCAAAACAAAGATTTATTTACAGGACTGTCTATAAAATTAATACATTTAAAACTATCTGTTTGAGAGAAATTTTCTATTTGAGATAAAACATAATATTCTAAGTAAGGTGAAGTATGAGCACTAAAATTTCCTAGGAAAGAATCTACTGAATAGTTGCCAATGATGTTAGAATTATATGCTACTGGTCCATTTCCCCCTCGAGTTCTGTTACTATGTATTTCTAATGTCGTTCATGCTCAACTTTTATCTGATTTGGTTTACCATTGTAAGGCAGCCACATGTGCGACCAGTTAGTTGCAAAGTATCCATGAAGTTTTTCTAACCAATCTCTGCTAAGGATTAAGCCATAAAATTCTGGAATATCAACAACTAAAATGTTGATAACTTGACATACCTTTGGGTTGGATGATAGCCTTATGGTAACCTGATTTAATTCGCCAATCACTTCGACTTGTGATCGATCTAATTGGACTATGCACATAGCAGATTTTTGTGGTTGCACATTCAATTTTTCACATATTGACTTTGGTAAGATATTCGATGAAGCTCTAGAATCCACTAAGCAATTATGCAAATTTTTATTGAAAATTTCATAAGTAAGGAGAAATGGGGGAGTATGAGATCTCGATATTCCTCCAATTAATGCGATATCATTTGGATCAAATTTATTAATCGCATTAGTTGGAGGTCTTCCCATGTCATGGGAAGCTTGAGAGATTACAACGGCAGGCAAGGGTGCAACTCGTACAACATGTAATTCTTTCAAAAGTACTTTTTTCTGGTGTTTTAACTTGATCAATTCAAAAAAAGTAATATTGGCCCTAGTCTTTTTCATATCTTCTATGATATTATACTCCATTTCATCCAAAACGATCAGTGTTTTAGATGGAGTTGATGAGTCTGTTTGGACTGGGATGGTTTGAGTCACTTTAGGTGATGTTTTCTTGGCTGCGACTTTGTCCTTAGTCATTGAGCCTGCGCTCTTTGGCTTAGGTGTAGATTGAGGAAGATCAAGTTGATTTCTGCTGTGAGTAATAACCAGGAATGCCTCTTGATCCTCTTCTTCTGGGAGGATGAAATCCCACATAGCTTGTAACTCTACAAATTCTTCCTCATCGGTATGTTCTTCAGTAGCAATTTCCTCTTCTTCTTCTTCTGATTCAGCATTTGTAATTGCGTTAGGGGGTTTGGAATCAGTTGAAGGATTTCTTTTAATAGGCCTGTATGGCTTTTTAGAAGAAGTTTTTGCCACTTGTTTCTTAATGTCAACCATCTCGTTAGACATGGTCTTCAAAACTTTTTGTAATCCTTCTAAATCGAATGGATCTTTTGATTGTTTTTTCTTGGGATCTTCTTTGAAAGAAAGCTTCTTAGATTTTAGTTCTTCTATCACATTTTTCTTTTCTAGGGCCATAATATGTTTCTCTACTGCTATTGCTTCTTTCATATTTTAAACTAAGGTTTTTTTGTTAGCCATATCAACAAAGATTGCTAAGTTTGATGGTAAAGCAGTGATGTACCATTCACTTCACACTTCTTCGCTAGGCTGGGAAGCAGTAGGAATTTTGTTTAAGATTTTCTTGAAATGTAAATTGAAATATTTGATAGGTTCTCTTGACTCAGCCTTAAGGTTAGACAAGTCGTTGATCAATGTCGCCGTAGACTTGTCATCACTGAACTTGGTCAGGAATTTTTCTTGGAAGATGTCCCAACTAGTAATAGATCCAGGTGGTAATGAGAAATACCATGATCGGGTTGTTCCTTGCAGAGTATAAGGGAAAAGTCGAACAACAACGTCTTTGTTGGTAACTCCATTGAGATTTATGGATAGCATAAAGTTATTTATATGTTCTTACGCTAGCATGCCTGACTTAGGATTAAACTTAGGTAGCCATCTTTCAGGATGGGCTAGTAGCTGACTCAAGAGTGCAGGCATTAAGACTACCCCTGGGTTATTCCATGGAGATTGGGCCATCATTGAACTAATAACAGAGGATAGTGTAGAAGATGATCCCTGTAGTAGAGAATATGAGGATTTTACGACTCCAGATTGTTGAGAAGGAGTTGTGGAAGTTCCAATAGGCCGATGGAAAATGATCTGAAGTGGAGGAGTGGATGGTTGACTTCGCGGTGAAGAGGTTGAGATGGATGATGATGATGAAAGAGTCTCGCTATCGGACCCTTTAGGAGACTTCCTTGCTCTCTTCCTTGTAGGTAGAGGTAATTCAGTTAGCTGAACACCAAACTTTTTTCTCTTTAACCTGGTAAGAGGATGCGCATGATTATATTGCGAAGTCACGCTACCTTGAGATTTATCAGATTCTTGGGGAGGTATAGAAAATTGCTGAAGTTTGTGAATCAAAGATTCAACTTCAGGAGGTTCAATAGTAGATTTTTCTGAAATGTTAGGGTTTGTAGCAGTGGCTGTTGCTCTAGCGACTTCTGACTCTGGATTTAAATGCAACAGAGAAGTCGGGGAAGATGGTGAGTGCGATTTACTCTCAGAATGGTATTTAGATTTAGATTTTCTTGCCACTCACAGTTCGGGGCCCTCCTTCTAGCGCCAAATATGTTGAAGCCCCGAAAATTGGGTCTACAACAATGGGGATACCCACCTAGTCTGGACCTTGGTTAGCAGCGCATTTTCCGTTCGGTATAGTGGGTCTGACTAGGGATATGGGACCAGTTTCCCAATTTATGTGTGTGTGTGTGAAGGACTGATATTTCTCTTTCTACAGTTTCTAAATGGAATACTTTTACTCTAACTCTAATCTAATAATATAGAAATTATATTCTAATAAGCAGAAATATCTAAGTCTACACTAACCCGGGGTGTAATCTTTCCGTTATGCGATCTAAAATGATTTCAAATAACAACTGGTAATAAAGATCATTCAACTATTATGAGAAAAGAATTCAATAAGGATGAACCACTTCATATAAAAAGTTAGACGAAACAGTTGTGAAAAAAATATCGCATAATAAGCTACTCATACATTAAGCATAAATAAATAGCTATCATCATACAAAAGTGCCAAATGATAACTCAAGCATTCACGCATCAATATATAAACAACTACACATGAATATCACTTTAACACAAAGGCAGAAATAGTTAAGAGACAGAAGTACCATTTATAACTAGCCCTACTCATGAGCTTCAAGCGATAATGATTTATCTCTTCTTGATCTAACAACCACTAAGAGTACAAAAGTGCAACATCAGTAGCAGATATCAAATGAAAATATCAATAAATCATGTTCCATTCATTCATCAAAACCTCCTCATAGGGTATAAAAGTGCATGTTTTGGGGATAAGTTTTTGACAAATTTCAGGACCCTTCTCTAAATGCATGAGAAGGGTTTAAATACTACTAACTAACTCTAAAAATAACCTATTACAAAAATGTAGGATACAGTTTAAATGACCGTCCTCATTTCAGGAAAAACAAAATTAAAACTAAAATTGAATCTAAAATTAAAACTACTTCTGTATCTGCTCCTTGAAATCGCACGCATTCAACATATGATTGAGAATAGTCAGTTGGCCGACTTCCTAATTTGGTTGAGCTGAGAAAATAGAATCGGCGAGAGCTGGCGCCATCTTCTCGGCAGAATTGATGATACACTTAAGAGTCATCCATTGGCTGTGTGTTTTTACCTAGTGTGCCCAGTAATAATCCCAATTCAACTTGGTTAACCCTTGGATTGCTTCTGCCTTTTCTTGAGCTTTCTATTTCCAGTCTGTCTCTATCATTGCTTTCTTACAATTTTCGGGGCTTGCAGGTGACTGAGCAATTAGAAGCCTTCCTTTCCGCGAAGTTTTTCTAATCGCGCATCGGAAAGTGCCTCCATTTCTTGATCCGGGCTTCTTTGATGCGTTTTTCGTCTTTTGCGCTTTTTTCTTTAAGCAGATATAAACCTCAAAATTTATAAAAATAACGATTTCATAAGCTCTTGACTCTCAGTCTTAAACTCTCTGTTTCTGATATCAACGCTTTTCAGTATCCATTTAACCATGTCCATGTATGGGAGAATTTTGGGCCTTGTTGCTATCCGGTGTAAGAATGAACAAGCTATTTCTGTGATAGATGGCTCAGAAGAAGTATGTGAGCCCGTAGTAGCAGTAACTTCCATTACTCTAGGATTCTCCTCCTCAAGTAGATTATACATGCCTTCCCACGTAGCAATACTAGCGTCTCTGTTATAGGCTGTGTCTGTATACAATGGCACCATTTCTTTCTCTTCAGAACTCGGAGCTTTGCTTTTCTTTCCCATAATGTCTGGCGTACTGCTTTGTATCATTCTCTGTTCTTCATTCCTGCAATTTACAAGTGAGGTGAGAATAATGGTAAGGAAGGTGATGGGAAAGTTTTAAATGCCGAAGACGTATAAAATATATCACCTTACGTGAAATGACTTTTCGTTAAGCACAAAACCATATTCCATTAATAACTGGCAACTAACTCATTAATTAGCATTAAAGTGCATAACCAGGTGTCAGTTTATGGAAAATACATTTTTGAACCACGAGCCCGAAAGATCTGCGATGAAGCAATTTTGCGATTTGCTTTGCAATGTCGCAGATCGTAACATCGCAGAATCACAACATTGCTTGCTTGCTATATCGCAAACTTTCAATATCACATTATTGCATAATCGTGGTATCGCATTGCCGCTTTATCGCGAAACTGCAATATTGCAATATCGCAATATCATGTTATCACAGGAACGTAATATATAAAAATCTTCATTAACTTGTTTTCTACGAAATGCGATTTGCGATATGCGTCATCGCATATCGGAAAATTAAAGTATTTCAACGTAAGTTGTCTTTGATGTATACGATGCGATATTTGTTTATTATCACGTATCACGATCTCGCAATGTTAGAATTCGGCCTGTAAGGAGGTATCCTGTTATCCTTTTGCGATGCGATATTTCCTAAGGAAAGATTTTGCCTTACCTTATCATAGAACTTAGATTTTTTAGATTTTCCAAGGGAGTTTCCTAAGCTTATGATTGTAAGTTTTATTCTAAAAGGAAATTCAAGCCCTAATTGATTTTTGAATTTTTAACTAAGGGTCCCCACTTATTTAGTATTAGGAATAACACTAAATAAGAAGGGGGGTTGTTGTTGGCCACAACAGGTAGAAACCTCATGTATGATAAACAAAGTAAAAGTTAAAATTTTGTTTGATTTAGGTGCTACAGATAGTTTCATTTCACCAGTTGCATTAGAAAAATGTGGGTTGGCAGCCTACGAGCACAATGAATTTAAGCAAGTTGAGATGGCTTATGGGATGAAAAAAGCAATAGGACCTAGTGTTGACCAATGCCAAGTGAACCTCAGGGTGTGTATAACTAAGTTGAAGGCATATGTCACAACTTTGGGGATGTATGATGTAATTCTTGGAATGGACTAGCTATAAGCTCATCGATCTTTGGTAGACTGCTTCAAGAAGAAGGTGATTTGCTTAGATGATGAAGGTAGGTCAATTGAGATTTGTGGAATCAAGAGAGGAGTGTCACTGCGATTCATATCCATGATGAAGGTAAAGCATTGTCTCCAACAAGGTTGCAAGGTATATGTGGTCGACGCTGTAAGTGACCAAAAATGATCCTCCCTAGATCAACACCCAATTTTGTCAGAATTCAAGGATTTTTTTCCTAAGGAATTGCCCGGATTACCTCCTGTGAGGGAGATTGATTTCACAAGCAACCTAATGTTGGCATTTTGGTAAGGTGTGGCGCTACGGTACAGGTGTTTTCCTTGATGGCAACTCTCTTTGAAGACAGATCTCAGTCCAGACTACAAGAATGAAGAGAAATTTCTTATACGCAAGTTCATTAAGCCCAAGTTGCATATACACTCGGGTACGCTATATACTAAGTCGCAGATACGCAGGCTAGCTATATACAAAGTCGCGTATACACGCAGTTTCATGAACAGAAAAGTGCGTACATGTCGAGAAGCTTTCTTTTGGTCCGTGGTAGTTAGTCCTTGGTACTTGAGCCTATGTTTTTGGACCAAGGTATCTCGACAGTCGTGTTGATCCCAAGTTTTGAAGTTGATGGTATTGTGTTACTATGGTTTTGGACCGTGGTATTGTGAAGGGCCTAAGGCTATATAAGGAGAAGAAGATCATTAGGCAAGTGGATCGAAAAGTCTTGAATATCTAATGAAGAAAGAGATCTTGTATGCAGGTTCAGGGTTGATGATACATTGCTTGATCTGAGCTAAGGAGAGATCACACCAGTTGATGGAAGACTAGATCTAAGGATAGATCGGGATCAAATTGTTTGAAATGAACTATCTTTATATGGTTGATTATGCGTATTTTTAGATCTGCACACTGACGCAATGTTATGTTCTGGGAATGACTGATGTCTGGTACAGCTGTGAAGTTTTAAGAAAATATTTTTAGATTTGTACGCATGTTGGCTTCGGTAAAAGCGCGTGTATACGCGGGTTTGTTTCATTGAAGTAGCGTATATCTTTTGAAGCTTAATTTTTGGGGTTGCAGTTGGGTTTGACTGTTACTGCAGAGTTCTGTAGTCTTCTCTGTGTTCTGGTGACTGGGTGTTGACAAGGTTTCAGTGATTCAGTGATTCAAAGATTGATTGGTTGTTTTGTGCTTCAATGATTTGTGAATGAATAGTAGTCTTCAGATTGTAATGTTGTGCTTCAGGAGTATCCAGTCTGAAAATTGATGAAAAGTGGTTCCTGAAGGAAAGAAGATTGTAGGCCAGCACCTACGTACTAGTATCTTAGCTAGTACAAGAGCAAAGGGGGTTGGAGCTCTCTCCCAGGAGAGTCTGGAAAACGAGAGAAGGTTGTAGCCTTCTGCAGGTTGTAGCCTGCGTACTGGTATAAGGCTGCACCAGTACAAAAGATTGTAAACTGAAGTTTCTAATTAAAGAAAGATAGAGATGACTTGCAGCAGGTGGTTTTCACCCACATTGGGTTTCCACCTTATATCTTGGTGTTCATGTGTGTGGCTTTTGTGTGATGATCTATTCTGTTATACTACACCTGTTTACTGTTAAAATGGTTAATAATGTTCTGATGCATTTACTGAAGATAAGCTAACTGAATCATAAGATTTCTGGATATACGCTAGTTGCTTTAGACACAACAGCGTGTACACGCTGGTTCACTTAACTGAAGTAGCGTATATGTTTCTGAGTATGAAATTGAAAAAGTTTTATTGATCTGATAATACTGATTCACCCCCCCTCTCAGTATTATTTCCAACAATTGGTATCAAAGAAGGTCCTTCAGAGAAGCTTGATCGCTTGAAGGTAGATCGTTCATCATGAGCAACTACGAGAAAGAAGCATCAATCAGGCCACCGGTTTTTGATGGGACAAACTTCAATTATTGGAAGGTAAGAGTTACTGCCTATCTTCAATCTCTTGGTACAGAAGTTTGGGACATCGTAGAGACAGGTTACACTTTTCCTTCAGCTACTCCTACAGATTCGGCCGAGAAAAAGAAATATGAAACAAATGCGAAAGCAGTCAGTACTCTATTGGGATGTATATCCCAATCGGAATTCATGAAGGTAATGCACTATAAATCCGCAAAAGAAATATGGGACAAAATTGTCACGAGCTATGAAGGAGACGAATAGGTAAAGCGTGCTAAACTTCAAACTCTCAGGATTAAGTATGAGACTCTCAGAATGTATAATGATGAAAGTGTGGCTAACTATTTCCTTAGGGTGGATGAGATTGTTAATTGCATGAAAAACTTGGGTGAAGAGATAAAAGAGGCTATTGTGGTTGAAAAGGTTCTAAGATCATTGTCCCCCAAATTTTAATCTAAAGTGTCTGCAATAGAAGAAAAGGAAAATCTATGAATTCTTACTATGTCTCAGCTTCACAGAATTCTAACTGCTTATGAAATGAGAAAAGGAGGTCCATCAGACAGAAGAGAAGCTGCTTTCAAGGCTTCAGGTAAAGAAGATTATTATGAAGCAAGTCACGTGCCAGAAGATGAAGAAGAAGAATCAAATTTTGTCAGAAATCTTCAAAGGGGTTCTGGAAGGTTCAGAGGTAAGTTACCTTTTAAATGCTTTTCTTTTGGAAGAGTAGGTCATTATGCTGCCAAATGTCCTCACAAAGATAAGAATGACAAGGGAAAGGAACCTGTTAAATGGAACAAGAAACAGAATGAAAAGAAGAAAAGCTACTACACTCATGAAGATAGTGATGGTCTTTCAAATAGTGACGAAGATGAACAGGGTAATAGATATAAACTTTTAATGGCTTTTGAAGATGATGACTACATGGATGCTATAGATGTAGAAGGCTTTTGTGAAGAAATGAATAATCTCAAAGTTTGCTTAGAAGAGAAAAGTGTTATTATTGATTCTCTACAATGTCAACTGGCAGAAAAGGAAAAACATGTTGAAAAATTGGAACGTGAGATTGTTTGTCTTAGAAAGGAGATTGAGAAAACAAAAGCGATTAATCTTAAATTCGTTAAAGGATCTGAAACCTTGGATGAGATTATCAATGTGTAGCATTCTCCTCTGATCAAGACAGGTCTGGGATATAATGGAGAAACATCTCAAGCTTATACCTCTAAAAGTTATCTTGATGCAGCAAGGAGGAGCGAGCAAAGACCAAATAAAAGTCATCAGGTGAATCAGGGACAGTTTACCTCAAGAACAAATAAAGACTATCAAGAAATTCGGGGACAAACTGCCTTAAGGACAAACAAAAGCTACAATCAGCCACAGGTAAAATCTTCCCAATTTGCCCCAAGAATGGATGTCAATAGAAGCTACAATCGGTTGGATGATAGATCTGATTATCGCAGAAATTTCTTTAATGGCCAATGTTTTTCTTGCCATAACTTCGGTCACAAAGTAGCTCAATGTGTTGCCTACAAGACAATCATGACTAGAGAAGCTCAAAAGCAAAGAAGTATGACTGGAACCATGAAAAGGACTTATAACAACTTTTCGGTTCTTGAAAATGAAGTTGAATGCTCTATTTGTAATAACTTTGGTCATGAAGACTCTGAATGCAGGAGCAGGTTCTGGAAGACAACTCAGAAGGAACAAACCTCAAATGTCAGAACATGGAGAATAAAGGAACCACAACCAGAAAGATGTGGGATAGCCTTTTATGCAGAAGGTCAAGAAAGTCTATGGTACATTGACAGCGGATGTTCGAAGCATATGACAGGGGACAAAGAAAAACTTGAATCATATACCGCATTAGAAAAGGGAAAGAAAGTTTCTTTTGGAAACGATATCTCTGCAGCCATAAAAGGAAAAGGCGTTGCTCCGTTGAAAGAGAAGGTCAAAGCTCGAAATGTTTTGTATGTTGATGGATTAAAGCATAATCTTCTAAGTGTCAGTCAGATGTGCGATCAAGGAACAGAGGTAATATTTAGATCAAATGGATGTTGTGTTCATGATCTTGATACAGGTGAAACAGTGATCAAAGGAAGAAGGACTCCAAATAATCTATACATATTTGAAGAAATACAACAACAATGCTATTTGAGCAAGGATGATGAACACTGGCTATGGCATCGGAGGTTGGGGCATCTAAGCTTTCCACAAATAAGGAAAGCATGCAAATATCAGGCAGTTCGTGATCTTCCAGATATCAAAATTCCAAACAACACCATATGCAAATCATGTCAGTTTGGAAATCATACCAGAACTAATTTTCCTGAGAAGGAAGGATCAACTAGCATGCCTCTTGAGCTAGTACATACAGATACATGTGGTCCATTCAGAAAAAGAACACCTCGAGGAGAAGAATATTTGATATTATTCATTGACGATTTCTCCAGGTTTTTCTGGTTAGGACTTATGAAGCACAAAGATGAAGCATTCGAAAAATTCAAATCCTTCAAAGCCTTGGCTGAAAATGAATCAGGACACAAAATTAAGTGCCTCAGATCTGACAGAGGTGGGGAGTTTACCTCGAATGAATTTTTCGATTTCTGCGAAGAACATGGGATAAGAAGAGAATTCTCTACAGCTAGAACTCCTCAGCAAAATGGAGTTGTGGAAAGAATGAACAGAACAATCCAACAAATGGCTCGTGCTATGCTTGATGAATCAGGTACTCCCGCAACTTTCTGGGGTGAAGCCGCACATGCTGCGGTTATTATTCTCAACAAAACAAATGTCCGAGTAAACAGCACTCAAACTCCTCATGAGCTCTGGTGTGGTAAGACTCCTTCGGTGAAGCACTTCAAAATCTTTGGGAGCAAATGTTATATTAAGAATACTGATGAGCAACTTGGAAAAATTGAACCAAGAGCAGATGAAGGCATTCTTCTTGGTTATTCTCCACATAGCAAAGCATACAAGTGCTACAATAAAATACTTGGCAGAATTGTTGACAGCATTGATGTTGTGGTTGATGAGAAGGGATACATTCCTAGGCAAGTTCATCATGAAGACATCGAAGAAGATGAAGGCTACCCTCAAAGACAGAATGATGAAGAAGAACCTCAAGAAGAAGAAGAACCTCAAGAAGAACCAGAGGAGCAGACAAGAATAGAAGAGAAGACTCCATCCAGATATGTTCAGAAGAATCATCCAGAATCTCAGATTGTGGGGCAAAAAGAAGCAGGAGTACAAACAAGAAGAACAATTGCAGAAGCTTCAAGCTATTTGGCATTAATCTCTTCCACTGAACCACAAAATGTGAAAGAGGCATGCAAAGATGAATGTTGGGTCAAAGCAATGGATGAAGAACTTGAGCAGATAAAAAAGAACAACACTTGGGAATTGGTTCCTAGACCAAAAGATAAGAATTTCATAGGGACAAAATGGGTCTTCAAAAATAAATTGAATGAAAATGGAGAAGTAATTAGAAATAAGGCCAGACTTGTTTGTAAAGGGTATGCGCAACAAGAAGGAATAGATTTTGAAGAGACCTTTGCTCCTGTTGCAAGACTTGAGGCCATCCAAATGTTCCTTGCTCTCTCAAGCTTTCAAAACTTCAAGGTATTTCAAATGGACGTGAAATCAGCCTTTCTGAATGGAGACTTAGAAGAAGAAGTATATATTGAGCAACCAGATGGTTTCATTCTTGGGAATGATCCAAACCTTGTATGCAGATTGAAAAAGGCTCTCTATGGTCTCAAACAATCTCCAAGGGCTTGGTACTATCGTTTGGACAAATATCTTCACCAACAAGGTTTTTCAAAAGGATCAGCAGATAGCAATCTCTATATGAAAGTTGAAAATAACAAATTGCTAATACTTGTTGTGTATGTAGATGATATTATCTTTGGCAGCAATGAAGAGGCTATGAGTCAAAACTTTGCCTTGGTTATGCAGAAAGAATTTGAAATGTCATTACTTGGAGAATTGACATACTTTCTTGGATTGCAAATCCAACAAAATGAAGGAGGTATTTTCTTGTCTCAAACGAAGTACCTCAAGCAGATCTTGAAGAAGTATGGCATGGAAGATTCAAAGACAGTATGTACCCCCATGGTTACAGGATGCAGCCTCAGTACAAATGATGAATCAGCAGCAGTTCATCAACCAACTTATAGATCCATGATTGGGAGTTTGCTTTATTTGACAGGTACCCGACCAGACATTATGCATGCAGTAGGAATTGTTGGAAGATTTCAAGCCAACCCAAAGGAAACTCATCTTCAGGCAGTCAAAAGAATCTTCAAGTATCTTCAAGGGACTCAAAACTATGGCTTATGGTATCCTAGAGATACAGATCTCACTCTTCATGCTTACATAGATGCAGATTGGGCCGGAAGTGTGGATGACAGGAAAAGCACAAGTGTTGGTGCATTCTTCATGGGTTCCAGATTAGTATCTTGGTTCAGCAAGAAACAGAGTTCAATTGCTTTATCTACAGCTGAAGCAGAATATGTGGCTGTGGCATCTTGTTGCACACAACTTCTTTGGATGATGCAGACCTTGCAGGATTTTCAAATCACTTGCACTCCACCAGTCTCTATCTTATGTGATAATACAAGTGCAATCAGCATTTCAAAGAATCCAGTCATGCATTCAAAGACCAAGCACATACCAATCAAGTATCACTTCCTCCGGGAACAAGTGCTTGAACAAAAGGTCAAGTTGGAGTATGTTTCTTCTAAAGAACAAGTTGCTGATATTCTCACAAAACCACTGCCCAGGGAGACTTTTGAATATCTCAGACAAAAGCTGGGAGTAGTTGATGCTTCATCCTGCTGTTGAAGCTTGTCTGTTCTAAAGAAAAGTTGGTATACGCGAGTTGTGTAAGGGATATCCGCGTACATACGCTGATTTATGTAGGTGAAGTCACGTATATGGAGTTCTGAACAGCAAGGGCAGATTCTGGTTGGAGAAGGTCTGAGATGGGTATGCCAGAGTCCTTCAGGCATAGTTTCAGGGGTAGCAGCAGGCACAGTTTCAGGGGGAGCAACTTAAAGCATTGTTGGCATTTAGATGCTTTTGGTTCTAGTTCACAACTGTTGTTGGTTTCAGGAGAAGGAAATCTTGGTTGCTGATCTAAAAGATCATTATCAGATGCTGCGGGTGACTTTCATAAGTCTTGGTCTATATTTTTCGTCTCTATGTCATGTATCTCTTTTGTGATATCTCTTCTATGGTGTCAAGGTCATGTAACGGCCTATGTTGGTTTCCCCACTATGTCTGGGATGAATGGTCTAATGTAATTGGTTTTTATATGTAAATTTCTGATGTATCCCCTCTTGGTTGGGAGTATGGATGTATATATTGAGTCTTTTGGTGATAGGAAGGTCCTTTATGATGTATAAGTCTTGGTTCTTTTTGAAGAACATCTTTTGCAGATCTTGCCTACAGTCAGGGGGAGCATGTTCAGCCCAGCAGAGCAGAGATATCAGCATGTACTCAGGGGGAGCACAGCCCTTTGCCCTTGATGACAAAGGGGGAGAATGATTCTAAGGATCTTGGGGTTGCCATCAAGTCCAAAGGGGGAGATTGTTGGCATTTTGGCACAGGTGTGGTGCTACGGTACAGGTGTTGTCCTTGATGGCAACTCTCTTTGAAGACAGATCTCAGTCCAGACTACAAGAATGAAGAGAAATTTCTTATACGCAAGTTCATTAAGCCCAAGTTGCATATACACGCGGGTACACTATATACTAAGTCGCGAATACGCAGGCTAGCTATATACGAAGTCGCGTATACACGCAGTTTAATGAATAGAAAAGTGTGTACATGTCGAGAAGCTTTCTTTTGGTCCGTGGTAGTTAGTCCTCGGTACTTGAGCCTATGTTTTTGGACCAAGGTATCTCGACAGTCGTGTTGATCCCGAGTTTTGAAGTTGATGGTATTGTGTTACTATGGTTTTGGACCGTGGTATTGTGAAGGGCCTAAGGCTATATAAGGAGAAGAAGATCATTAGGCAAGTGGATCGAAAAGTCTTGAATATCTAATGAAGAAAGAGATCTTGTATGCAGGTTCTGGGTTGATGATACATTCCTTGATCTGAGCTAAGGAGAGATCACACCAGTTGATGGAAGACTAGATCTAAGGATAGATCGGGATCAAATTGTTTGAAATGAACTATCTTTATATGGTTGATTATGCGTATTTTTAGATCTGCACACTGACACAATGTTATGTTCTGGGTACGACTGATGTCTGGTACAACTGCGAAGTTTTAAGAAAATATTTTTAGATCTGTACGCATGTTGGCTTCTGTAAAAGCGCATGTATACGCGGGTTTGTTTCATTGAAGTAGTGTATATCTTTTGAAGCTTAATTTTTGGGGTTGCAGTTGGGTCTGACTGTTATTGCAGAGTTCTGTAGTCTGCTCTGTGTTCTGGTGACTGGGTGTTGACAAGGTTTCAGTGATTCAGTGATTCAAAGATTGATTGGTTGTTTTGTGCTTCAATGATTTGTGAATGAATCGTGGTCTTCAGATTGTAAAGTTGTGCTTCAGGAGTATCCAGTCTGAAAATTGATGAAAAGTGGTTCCTGAAGGAAAAAAGATTGTAGGCCAGCACCTACGTACTAGTATCTTAGCTAGTACAAGAGCAAAGGGGGTTGGAGCTCCCTTCCAGGAGAGTCTGGAAAATGAGAGAAGGTTGTAGCCTTTTGCATGTTGTAGCCTGCATACTGGTATAAGGCTGCACCAGTACAAAAGATTGTAAACTGAAGTTTCTAATTAAAGAAAGATAGAGACGACTTGCAGCAGGTGGTTTTCACCCACATTGGGTTTCCACCTTATATCTTGGTGTTCATGTGTGTGGCTTTTGTGTGATGATCTATTCTGTTATACTGCACCTGTTTACTGTTAAAATGGTTAATAATGTTCTGATGCATTTACTGAAGATAAGCTAACTGAATCATAAGATTTCTGGATATACGCTAGTTGCTTTAGACACAGCAGCGTGTACACGCTGGTTCACTTAACTGAAGTAGCATATATGTTTCTGAGTATGAAATTGAAAAAGTTTTATTGATCTGATAATACTGATTCACCCCCCCTCTCAGTATTATTTCCAACACCTAAAACCTCGTGCAGTACCAATATCTAAGACACCCTATAGTATGACAGCTCTAGAACTTCGTGAGTTGCAGATGTAGTTAAAAGATCTCTTAGACATGGGATTTATCAGACCTAGTATTTCACCTTGTGGTGCACCAATGATTTTTGTCACGAAGAAGGATGGTTCCTTAAGACTATGCATAAATTATAGGTGCTTGAATAGAGCCACAATAAAGAATAGGTACCCGATACCTAGAATATATGACCTCTTTGATCAAATGAAGGGAGAAACATTTTTCTCAAAGATAGATCTACAATCTGGATACCACCAATTAAGGATTAAGGAAAGTGACATCTCAAAAATTTCATTTCTAACTCAGTTTGGGCACTACGAGTTCATAGTTGTAGTTCCATTTGGTTTGACCAATGCACCAGCAATATTCATGAGCCTCATGAAATGGGTGTTCAGGAAGTATTTGGACCAATTTGTGAAAGTAATTCTAGACGACATTCTTGTGTATTCCAAGAATGAAAAGGAGCATGAAAAGCACCTAAGGGTTGTATTCACTTGCTTAACGGAAAATCAATTATATGGAAAATTGTCAAAATGTTCCTTCTTTTAGAAGAAAGTTCATTACCTTGGGCACATCATTTCAGGAGAGGGGATTTCAGTTGACCTGGAAAGGGTAAAGGCCATAATGGATTCAACAGTACTGAAAAATTCTCATGAGGTGTGTAGTTTTATGGGGCTAGCAGGGTATTATCGAAGGATTGTGGAAGGGTTTTTGAGGATTGCAAAACCCATCACCACATTACAGCAAAAGCAGGTTAGGCATGAATGGGCATATGAATGTGACACTGAATTCACAGAACTAAAGAGGTTACTAACTAGTGCACCGATCCTTCGAGTACCGGACATGGAAAAAGACTTCACTATCTACACCGATGATTCGAAGTAAGGATTGGGAGTAGTACTGATGCAAGAAGGTGGAGTAATAGCTTACACATCTAGAAATTTGAAGAAACATGAAGAGTTGTATGCTACCCATGACTTAGAATTAGCAGCAGTGATGTTAGATTTGAAACTATGGGGACACTACCTCATTGGGAGAAGATTTGAGTTAAGAACAGATCATCAAAGCCTGAAGCACCTCTTCACTCAAAGGGATTTGAATGCTAGACAAAGGCGGTGGAGCGAGTTCATGAGTGAGTATGATTTTGAGATCTCATACATTAAGGGAATGGAGAATGTGGTGGCCGATGCACTAAGTAGGAGGCCATGAACCTTCTCCCTAGTAGCCTTAAAGGTAAATTTCAGGGAACATGTGTTGGAGAAACTCTTTGAAGATAGTTGGTATATAAAGGTTACCTCAACACTCCAGAGTGGGAAGTAGATAGAACCAAAGTTTGATGGATATGTCCTTGAACCAGATGTACTATTGAGATTTCAAGGGAGAATTTACATACCTAAGGGGGTATGAGAAGGACCATCCTCGAAGAGTCACATAGAGCACTCTATTGTGCACATCCTAGAGTGAAGAAGATGTACATAGACACGAATAAAATCTTCTTTTGGGCAGGCATGAAGCATGAAATTTTCCAGTTTCTCGCCAAATGTCTTGAATGTCAACGAGTGAAGGCTGACCATCACCCTCTAGCAGGACTCCTACAACCAGATGACATCCCTATATCTCAATGGGAGGCAATTTCTATGGATTTTGTTGTGGGTTTCCCACTCACGTCACAGAGGAAAAATGCCATATTGGTTATAGTTGATAAATTTCCCAAAAGTTCCCATTTCATTCCAGTAAGAGACACTTACGATGTTATGGATGTGGCAAGATTTTTTATAAGTGAAGTTATTTGACTACATGGGTTACCCACAAACATCATTTCTGATAGAGACTCTCGATTTACGTCTAGGTTTTGGACAAGTTTGCAGTCAGCGCTAGGGACTCAATTGAACCTGAGCACTGCATATCATCCAGAAACAGATGGGCAGGCTAAAAGAGTAAATCAGGTTATGGAAGACATGCTTAGAATGTATGTCATGGATAATCAGACTCAATGGGAAAGGCACTTACCATTGGTAGAGTTTTCTTATAACAACAGTTACCACAGTTCAATTGGGATGCCTCCTTATCAAGCTCTATATGGAAGGCCATGTAGGATCCCATTGAGTTGGGAAAAGTTGGAGGGTCGAGTAATATTTGGGCCAAAATTAGTTCAAGAAATGGAGGAACAGGTAAGACAAATTCGGTAAAGGTTAAAGGAAGCACTAGATAGACAGAAGAGTTGTGCTGATTCACATAGGATTGATTGCAATTACGAAGTAGGGGATCAAGTTTTTATTTGTATCCAACCCAACAAAAGCACCATTTAGTTTGGGAAGGGGATGAAGTTGTCACCTTTGTTTGTAGGACCTTTTAGGATCAAGGAGAAGATTGGACCAGTTTCTTATCGTCTTGTACTGCCACCCCATTTGCATAAAACTCATGATGTTTTTCATGTATCTATTTTTTGACATTATGTTTCTGATGAATCTCACAAACTGGATTGGAGGGAATTGTAGGTCTTGGACGTGGGAACCATAGTGGTCAAACCATTATGCATATTGGATCATAGGGTTCGACATCTCAGACGTCGCATGGTGGACCAGGTTAAGGTCCAGTGGGACAAGTATAGCCCAGGATCTGCTACTTGGGAGGATGCAGAGACTATATGTCGTGACTACCACTCACTTTTTGAGCATTTGTGATGCCCATTTTGACATAGATAGCTACCTATCCTAAGGCTTGATTTTGCAGTTCCATGTTATTTATTTATGAACGCTATGTAATATTGATGCATTTAGTTGGACATGTGAAACTACTTATATAAAGGATTAGATGGATTAGGTATTGATGACGGAAATGTTTGATGTATGAACTAATGTATGACTTACTTGGTGATGATTTATCTCGTGCGTGACTTATCAGAGTTATTGTTGTTTCATGTATGGCTTAAGTGGATATGATTTATTTAATGAATGACTTAGTGAAATTATGATTTATTTCTAGTATGAACTACAAAATTGACACGTGGATACTAGACTTAATAACCTGATGTTTAAGATCAATTATATATATATAACTTGTTGTTACATATATGCATGAATGAGAACTAACTTGTAGATTGGAAAGAACTATATGATAGCCGAGATCTACTCTTCCATTGGGGAAGGTCGAGACATCTAATGAGGGAAGGTATGATGTACATTTTTCTATTACATTTTTTATCTACTGGATATGCACTCTTATGACATGGGTAAAATGTAAATGGCAAATGACAAGACTACCTGACTGGATTATTCAATGACAAGTATCCAACCAGCATTGTAGTGTGGTTCATATAGGGTGTTGACCCTAGTTGTAAGTAGGGGTGGAGGTATTTCCCCCCATGTAACCTCCAAACCTGGAATCGTGGGAGGCAAGTGATGGACACGCACCCCTAGACATGTGATGATTATTTCCAGTTTCTTGCTGGGGAAGTTAGGTCGATATAGTCGACACTTTTGCCATATTGGTTTTATCAATAGTTAGATTGGTATAACCAATACCATAGTATATAGCAGCAGAGGTTGGATAGGGTGGAAATGGAAGTAGGTTAAGAAGGATAGGAGGATATAGATTAGTCAGAGACTCTTGATGGGAAGTGGTGTCATTTTCTGACTTATGAAATTTTACTACTATAACTCTCTCTGTATTTTGTTATGCCTTATTTCCAAACTGCTTTCAAACTCCTTGTATATTTTCACTCTAACTTTGGGATGAAGTTTTTTTGAAGGAGGGGTGTATGTAATGCCCCACTTAATATTATTATGCAAATTTTATTACTGTTTAAATTACTTGAAAATATTGAATTATACTTATCAAGAAATATTAGTAAATACCTACGTTTGGGAAACTATAATTTTTATTTACTGATATAAAATTTATTATTGTTATTATTCAATTCTCAAAATTTCTTCTCAAATTTACTTGGAAGAAGATATGGTCCTCCCCAATTAATTTCCAAATTAAATATCCATATCTTATCCCCAAAGTGTCCTCTCAAATTTAATTGGAAGAAGATATGGTCCTCCCCAATTCATTACCAAATTAAATATCCATATCTTATCCCCAAAATGTCCTCTCAAATTTACTTGGAAGAAGATATGGTCTTCCCCAATTAAATTCCAAATTAAATATCCATATCTTCTCCCCACAATGTCCTCTCAAATTTACTTCGGAGAATATATGCTAAGAAAATTCAAATGAAAGGATGAGTGGGTAGTTATGACATTAATGATAGGTGGTTGAGGTGGATGGGAGGAAGAGGCATACAAGGCGAAGGATGATGAGAGGAGGGGGGGATCCCTGGTCTTGGTTTTGGTTTTGGTTTTGGTTTTGGTTGTGGTTTTGGATGATTTTGTTTTTGGAGGAGGGTGGAGAAAAAGAGAAGGGAGAGGAGAGTGTTTGTTTAACTTGGACAGACTACATCTGGTTGGACTTGGGATCGGAGGGCTAGGGAACCTATGGAGGTTCCCTGGGCTAGGAAATACTTCCTATTTGGCTGGGAGTCAAATCTAGCCGAGTAGTCAAGAGGAGCATCCCAATAGAGTCAGGAGATCAAGAGCATCTCAACTAAGCTATTGGAACAAGTATTCCTCTATTTATTGATTACTTATGTAAACAGTTGCAATGAAATTCTTACTTATTTAATTTGTGGGAAATAAATTTTAATGGTATATTATCATCAAATAAATGTTTAGATAGAAATAAGTTATTCTCATCTTATTGTGTTTAAAATGATATAAATTTAGTTTTTAGTTAGAGGACCCTAAGAGGGAGCATCACAAAGGTATAATATTTTCTTACATAGTGGATCGTCCACCTCACAATACTATAATTAACCTAGGAAAAAATACCACATATTATTCATATCAGTACAAGGATTTTCTTTCTTAACCATCAAATCCCACATGAATTGTAGTAGTGACAACACAATTGAGTCTTGTTGAAACAATGAAATGGTATTTTTAATTTGTCCAATAGGTATTGTAAGTGTTGAATGATAACAATAACCCATGCATAACATTATTCTACCTTGCATGTCTTTTCTTCATTCAACTTGATTTATTATTAACAAATTTATCAGTAATTTTCTGAAGTGTAGTAATTCCACCATATATAATGTTCATTTTCAACAATTTCACATCCTATATTTTCTTCTTGCAACGTTGAAGAGAAGTTTCGTGCATCTGTTGAGGGGTTGGTATAGTTTTCACTCTCTCAGTTAGGAGGATCTAGAAAAAATCAAATTTATTCCATCAATAAATGGAAAGATTTTCCTGGTGCTCCATTCCTAGTATATCGGGTACAATCCAGTTAACAACACACCATAAAACAAGCTTATCTGGGTGAAATTGTCTAGATTACCATTGAGCTTTGGAGAAATTAGGTTCTTATGGATATAGGTAATGCCATCAACAAGTTCGTTTATGTTGATCCACGTTGTTTGGGGGCACCTAACAAACACGTCACTTGGATCCTGATTGAGAAGGAGTATCGGGGGTGGGGGAGGGGGGGATTTCCAGACCATATTGAACTTCACTGGCGTGAGACTCGATTATCTCAGAGATTGGATTATTGGGGTGTACCCTTTAGATGCTCATACTATCACCACACAGGGTATCTATTGACCCATTGCCCATGGCAGCTGGTTCGTCGTATGCAAGTATGCAATTGTTTTGGTGTGTCGTCGAAGTCACAATATGGCAGGGGTCATCTAGGGATGAGCAACCAACATGGTGTTACATCTCAACATCATTCAGGTACTCTTCATGGCTCTCATTATATCAGACCCCATGCATTTGGATCCTCGATAAATGGCTCCTCGCCCATAACGGTATCTTCATCTTTGATATCCTCTACCAAGTCTGATATTCCAATCCCTATTAGTCTTGTTAAAAATATCTAAAAACCCTCATCATAATCTTTCCCATGTTAGTAAATTCCTGCTCCTTTTTCGACACCTCTTTTGTCACACGACATTCCCTCCACTTCCCATATTATGTACATACCATCTCCGTCACCCTCTCATTTTCATAATCAGGCTAAGGGACTGAGAAATAGCATCACTGCACCTAATTCACCTCTTAACTCTCCCACAGACTCAGTTGTTAGTGACCTAGACTTTTTATTACAAAGCAAAACACTAGACTTGGGTACACTCACTATCCATAAGCCATATAGCTCCTCATCTCATCACATTAGTCCAACCTCTGTTAGGAACATTTTTGTCTGATGGAAACAGAACTGTGGAAGATGACATTTTCGGGGATGACCTAGACCTATCCCACTTACCTCCCCTATGGAGCACTTTCTGGTTGATGTACCTATTTTTGACATCCCCCCCTCACGAGCCCTTGGAGAACGGATTCCCAAGCAGGAGTTTTCATGACTTTTATTATTTCCCTCAATATCCGAGGTCTGGGGGCTGCCCCAAAATATCTAGCTCTTAAGCGTCTTTTCTCCACTCTACATCCTTATATCATTCTCCTTCAAGAAACCATGCATTTTGTTCCTCATGTTGTACAATACTTCCAGAAAATGTTTCTGGAATGGAATATTGTTGCTACTGCCACTTCACGTCTCTCTGGTGGTCTCCCAGGCTTATGAGACCCTCAATGCGTCAAGATCAAAGCTTACAAATGTGTTGTGGGGATTCTTCTTGAAGGGAATATCTGCATACTGGGTGGCCATGTCCATATCCTGAATATATATGCTCCATATAAGGATAGGTTTGTATTCTGGGACAGACTGATATCATCTGGGATTATGGAGCTGGCCTCCCTCATCATTGCAGGGGATTTAAACTACACCATTGGATTGGATGAAGCATGGGGTAGATCCAGGAAGATTGATCCCCTGGCCGGGATAATTTGTGACGTGATTCTAGTGCATAACTTTGTGGATTTTTTCCCTACTAAAATGGCTCCCACACGGGACAATGATCGCTCTGGTGTGGCATATGTTGCAAAGCGACTGGATCGATTTTTAATGCATGAGCAGTTGCTGGCTTGTCTTTGTGATGTCCATGTGGAGATTATCAGTAAATTTCTATCTGTTCATAGACCTATTACATTACAATACAGGAGGGCAGATATATGCCTAGGAATGCCTTTTAAATTCAATAGGACCTTGTTAGATGATACAGACTTTAACTTATTGGTGAAGGATACATGGATTCGTGGATGTGCTAAGGGACCTTCCTCTATGGTTCACATACTTGAAAAGTTGGATATCCTCTGTGGGGAGGTTAAATCCCAATAGAATTAGAAGTTTAAGACCTTGCAAAAGGATATTATCGATATCCAATGTGAACTAGATGCTTTACACCCTTTGATGGCCACTAACAATCTACCATAATCAACTCCTTTCTATGGAGGAAGCCACTTGGCACTTGAAGAGTTGGGCTCTTTGGATCAAGGAAGGGGACCGAAACACAAAATTCTTCCATCGATTTTCTAATCAAATACACAACATAAATTCTATATGGGAGATAAATGATGCTGTTGGAAAATTTATTCAGTTGCAGGAGGAGATTAGTAAAGTTGTCGTCTGCCATTTTCAGCTGGCTTATGGCTGTAACGAGGGTATTGTTGTAGAAGATCTCATATGGGGGATTGATCCATATTCGTCTATGTATGATGATGATTCAAATGTTGCACTGTACATGGAAGTCACTGAAGAGGAATTACATTGGGTTCTTAAATCCTTCAAGGGTGATAAAGTCTGGGGCCGGGTGGGTGGACGATGGAACTGTTCACAAACTTCTTTGATCTATTCAAAAATACTTGTTGTACATGATGGAGGAGTCGAGGATCACCAGGAATATTCACCACCTCATTAACTCCACATATATTTCTCTTATCCTGAAGCGTTGCCCCATCAACATGCTTCATAGATTTCAGGCCCATATCACTATGTAACCTCATCTACAAAGTCATTTCTAAAACCATTTCTGGTCGTATGCAGAGTAAATTATTGCCACACCATATATCTCTAGGACAATATGGGTTCCTATAGGATAGACAAATACATGATGGTGTCACTAACGCCCAAGAATGTATGCATTAAATACATACAAAACGACTCAATTTTTCCATTATGCAAGTGGATTTACAGAAGGCATACGATTGTCTAAATTGGGGATATCTCAGACTGGTAGTTTTCAAAATTGGCTTACAACCTAGATGTACTGATTGGATAATGACATGTGTAATAAATTTCAATTATGCTGTGATTATAAATGGATACCCCACTCCATTCCTTCGAGTTGGATGAGAGCTTCGTCAAGGATGTTCCCTTTCTCCACTTTTATTCATTTTGGTGATGGATGGGCTGAGCTTGCATATAAAAAATGTGGTGGCACATGAACAATTCCAGTCTCTGCAGATGGGGAACAACATCAAAATATCTCATGGCTTCTTTGTCGATGATGTACTCATCATGGGTATATTAAATCGATTTGCATGGTTATGTCTTTTTCATATTTTTAGGAAATTTGCTAATGCCACTGGCCTGCATATGAATGTTCAAAAATATATTATTTTTCATGGATGTTGTGACATGAATATAATTGCATATATTAAAAACTTGTTTGGTATAGAGGTGGAGATGATGAAAAATGGTATGAAGTACCTAGGGTACCATATCAAACCATGTAGTTACAGGATTGTTGATTGGCAATGGCTTGTGGATCGATTTTTTAAAAGGATATCTAGGTGGGAATTTAGATGTCTGTTACTGGGGGGTCGGGTCATCCTTACCCAAGCTGTCCTCACTCAATTGGGGGTTTACTGGGCACATCTTTTTCATATACCTGTCACCATCATTAATAGTCTTAATCATATCATGGCTAATTTCATATGGGGGGGGGGGGATTCATGGGAAATATCATTTGGTTATGTTGTCCAACATTACCTTTTTGAAGGTCATGTTTGGTTGGGCGGTTATGGATCTACGTCATTTTGGATGGTCATTATTGATCAAATATCTATGGAGGGGTATTTCTAGGTCTGGTACTTGGTGTACGGTTATCAGATATAAATACCTTAAGGATCATGATTTTTTTTTCTGGTACCATAAAGGAACTATTGGATCCCTCCATGGATCATCAATCTAGATTAGCTTTCATAAGATTGCTAAAATCTTTCTTCAACATCTTGCATGGAACATGGGATTGGGCCACAAGATCCTTATTGGCGTTGATCAGTTTTTGGGTGTTGGCATCGAATGTAATATCTATGTGGGGTTCATACACTTCTTAAATGGACATGGCATATACTTCTAGAATCAAGCCATTGCACATTGGCGGGGTCCCTGCCCTGTATGGAAAAGTGCACAGGAGATGGGTTTGTTTGGGCAGATGGACCAGGAGTGGAACCGGATTGTCACTGGCATGAAACATCTTGGTATTTTTTTGTGGGGATTCATGACAACCTTATGTGGATAAGGAAGATTAAGTCTAGAAACATCATTATTGTTGACACATATTTTTCTCTTTGTATCAAGGTTTCTCGACAAGGGGAGAATCACGTCTTATATGCCTTTTGGAGGACCAAAATTCCAAACGAAATCATCCTTTTCTCATGGTTAGTCTTCCATAACAAAAATCTCACATGGGAGAATTTGCAGAATAGGTAGTGGCATGGTCCTAGTATCTGTTCTATATTTAAAATGGATGCGGAAAGAAACAATCACATGTTTCTTAAGCATCATCATATGGTTTAGGTATGCAAAAAATTATCATCTATTATTGGTTTTCCTTATATACAACATGATTGCATTATGGAATGTATGAAGTGGTGGAGCACTCAGAAGACTGTATGGAGAACCATTCCACTTTTACTTTTCTGTGCTATATGGAAATGGAGAAACAAGTGCATCTTTCAGAATTCTACGGAATATTATATATGTTATTTGAAATAACTATAACAAATCTTTCCATGCTCAGCACTCATGACTCATGTTCCAAAAAATCTCAACTCAAGGAGACTGGACTACAAATGGAAGATCTAATGGGTTTTCTGTTGGGTCCCTATAATATTAGTGATTACCCCATTACTATTGTAGTTATACCCCTTATTTATATTTTTGTGCCCCCATTACCCCCATATTGTTATTAATGTGCCCATAGAACCCCTCTATTGTTATTTTTGTGGCTTTATATTATTATTGTTAGGTCGGCTGGATTATATTGTGACTCCATAGACTCCTATATATAGAAAGGAGGTTTTGTCATTTGAATCATCCAAGAATTGTTCATTTATGTAATGTAAAGGAGGTTTCCCCCTCGAACAGGTTGAATTCTAAGGCGTTGATCTATCTTTTCTATCTTTTCTTGAGCTGGTTTCATAACATTTGGTATCAGAGCTTTGGATTCTAGGGTTTCGCTGCTCCAAACAGGTCATCGTGGCATTTTCGCTATAACTTTTTTCTGTGATGTTTCAAAAGTCGCATAAAAAACCCATTTGAGAAGAAATCGTGCTGAACCTTGGGGCCGAATTTCAGAGCTTTTCGCACGATATGTTCGGAGATATGATCTCAGGAAGTTGGTCTTTGTGCAGACTCCTGAATTACACTCAAAACAGGTGACCTGGGGAAAATCATCATAACTTTCTTTCTGAGCATCGGATTTAAATTTCATAAGAAGGTACAGAAAGAGGATGGACTGTAGTTTTCTTTTATATATTTTCAGAGTCAAAAGTTGAAACAATGACACGTGGCACTTCATACAAGTTCGCTCTACTGAACTAGTCTATAATCAGGTCACTGCGGGAGATTGTGCATAACGCTTTCTTGGAGAATCCAATTTGTTTCAGACTAGTGGCATTGGAAAGAGGACATAGAAGGCTACTACAGTTCACAATTTAAGAACTGGATGATTCAAAATTACAGAGATACATCAGATTCAATATCAGGCTTCTACAAAGTAAAAAAAGGTGTGTAGTTTTTATTTTTTATTTTTGCATAAGGTTGGTTTGAAGGAATTCAAAGGGCATAGTAAAGCATTATTATCGGTAACTGATGCCCCGAGGAAAGAAAATGCAAACGCATAGTAAGGAACCTGAAAGCTCTAGCATGACTCATGAAGAAGAGGAGGAAATGCTACATGATATATCAAAATTACAAGAACAAGTGCAACAAATGTCACGCTCACAAAAGCTAACAGATGCTAAGATAAATGGCGTGGAATCTAAGATAAAGGGCATGGAAGCTAAGATGGATGATCTGAAGACAGATTTGAGGACAGATTTGAAGACAAACATGGCAGATTTGAAGACAGATTTGACAAATTTTCTACAAGAAATACTTACTAATGGTGAAAAGGTTGTAAAGGAAACTCATGATGTGAACAAAAGAAATGTTAATCATGATTCCATAGACTCTAATGTTGGATTGAAGACCCACCATATTCCAAAAATTGATATGAGGAAGTTTGATGGCAAGGATCCCGCCACATGGATATTACAGATGGAGCAGTTCTTCGATCTCAATAATGTGCAAAACACACAAAAGGTACGTATGGCAACTTTATATTTGGAACCAAATCAATTTGTATGGTATCAATGGCTTTGCTCTCGTAAACAATTTATCACTTGGGCAATTTTTACGGAAGAATTGATAGCACATTATGAGGATACAAAAAGCAACACTTTTTTTAGCCAATTGATAAGTCTCAAACAAAAGGGTTCAATAATGGAGCACATTGAGGAGTTCCAAAAATTGAACATAAGGGTAAAAGATATTCTAGAGCATCATAGGATTGATGTGTTCATAGGGTCTTTAAAGGATAATATCCAACATGATGTAAGACTTTGGGAACCTGATTCATTAGAGAAGGCATTCAGGTTAGCAAGAAAAATGGAAAGCAAAATTATGGCAACCAGGAAGCATACCACTCACAACTATAAAGATGGAAGTGTAGTTGCCCCTAGTCTTCCACAACCTATAAGGTTGACACCACAACAATTGGAAGAAAAAAGAGCAAAAGGGCTTTGTTATAGTTGTGATAGCAAATACACTAAAGGTCATAAGTGTGCTGAGAAGAAATTATTCTACATAGATTGTGAAGAGGAAGAAGAAAAGGAGAAAGAAAGGTCAAAAGAAGAGGATATGCTCCAGGAACAAAGCCTAGATGAAGAACAAATAAATCCGACCATATCTTGTAATGCATTGGCGGGAATTACCACTCCTCAAACCATCAAGATAGAAGGACAAATCAAGAAGAAAAAGGTGATAGTGTTGATTGATTCAGGAAGCACCCACAATTTTATTCATTGTAGGGTAGCAAAAGAATTGAATTGCTTCCTATATCCAGCACCAGAGTGTCAAGTGATGATTGCAAATGGAGGAACAATAAATTGCTCTAGAAAGTGCCATAATATCAAGCTATCCATGGGAGAATATGTATTGACTAGCCCAATGCTTTCCATTCCAATGGGAGGTGCTGATGTTGTACTAGGAGTCCAATGGCTACCATCCTTGGGTACAATAGCTTTTAATTTTCAAGAAATTTTCATCAAATTTTCTGTGGAAGGAAAGGAAGTTGAATTAAGGGGTATTGCAGGGAAACCAGGAAAGATAATCAGCTCTAATGGTATGACAAAGCTTCTAAAAAAGGAGAGAAGGGGTGTAATTGCACAATTATGTTCGCTAGATGTTTCCACATTAGAATCATCTATTTCTCTAGATCTCCAAAAAGTCCTGGACAATCATTCCAAGGTATTTGAGACTCCCAAAGGTCTCCCACCTATGCGTGATCATGATCATGCTATTCATCTGATTCCAGGAAGTGTTCCTCCAAACATCAGGCCGTACAGATATCCCTATGTCCAAAAAAGTGAAATTGAACGTATGGTTGCAGAAATGCTAGAGGCTGGTATAATTCAACCGAGTCAAAGTTCTTTCTCTGCTCCAGTAGTATTGGTGCACAAGAAGGATGGATCATGCCGCATGTGTCCGGATTATAGGGAGCTCAACAAGCTCACTATTAAAGATAAGTTCCCCATTCCTATCATTGATGAATCACTGGATGAATTGCATGGATCAATTTACTTCACCAAGTTGGATCTTCGTTCAGGATATCATCAAATCAGAATGAAGATTGAAGACAGTCTGAAAACGGCATTTAGAACTCATGAGGGTCATTATGAATTTTTGGTCATGCCTTTTGGCCTTACCAATGCACCTTCAACATTTCAAGGTTTGATGAATTGAATTTTCAAACCATTCCTTAGAAAATTTGTGTTAGTATTTTTTGATGATATACTTATCTACAACAAGTCTTGGAAGGATCATGTTGAACATGTTGACAGGGTGCTACAACTATTGGAAGAGAAACAATTATATGCCAAAATATCCAAATGTTTCTTTGGAGTCCAGGAGGTGGAATATTTGGGTCATATTGTATCTCATGAAGGAGTTAAGGTAGACCCTACCAAAATTAAAGCCATTAAGGAATGGAAAATCCCCACATCCATAAAGCATTTGCGCGGATTTCTTGGGTTGACAGGGTATTATTGCAAGTTTGTTAAGAATTATGGGAGAATAGCAGCACCTCTAACGACATTATTGAAGAAAGATGCATTTTCATGGACTTCGGAAGCAACAAAGGCCTTTGAACATCTTAAAGAGGCAATGTGCCAAGCACGGGTCTTAGCTACACGGGACTTCACAAAAACCTTTATTTTGGAATGTGATGCTTCAGGAAATGGAATTGGTGCTATTCTAATGCAAGATGAAAGACCCATTGCTTTTGAAAGTCGTCCAATCAAGGGAAAGTTTCTAAGCAAAGCTATTTATGAAAAGGAAATGCTGGCAATACTCCATGCACTTAAGAAATGGCGACCCTACCTAATGGGAAGACACTTCAAGGTAAAAACGGATCATGATAGCCTTAAATACTTTTTAGAACAAAGATTATCCTCTGAAGAGCAACAAAAGTGGGTCACAAAGATGTTGGGTTATGACTTTGAAATAATCTACAAAAAAGGGAAGCAAAATGTGGTGGCAGATGCACTCTCAAGGAAGGATGAGGATGTGGAAGCATTGTTGTGCACTATTTCTATCATCCAACCAGATTGGATAAATGAAGCAAGGGAGGAATGGAAGAATGACGAAGAAGTGTGGGCACTTATTCGAAATCTACAACAAGATTCCAGTACGTCTGATACATTTAGCTGGAAAAATGATTCGTTATGGTACAAATATCGCTTATACCTCTGTAAGAATTCCCAGCCAAAACAAAAGATTCTTATGGAATTGCACACTTCTCCCTTAGGAGGGCACTCAAGATTTTTAAAAACTTACCACAGGGTTAAGAAGGAATTTTTTTGGGATGGCCTTAAATCAGATATTCAAAAGTTTGTGGCAGAATGTTTGGTTTGCCAACAAAATAAAGTTGAAACAATTAAGACACCGGGTCTATTACAACCTTTATCCATTCCAAGCCAACTTTGGGAGGAGGTATCAATGGATTTTATCACAGGTTTACCCAAGTCTGAGGAAAAGAGTGTCATCATGGTGGTAGTTGACAGACTTACCAAGTATGCACACTTTTGTGCATTATCACATCCATTTAACGCCAGTACAGTTTCTACTGCATTTATGGAAACAATTCAAAAGCTACATGGAAACCCAAAGATTATTGTAAGTGACAGAGATCCCATTTTCACTGGAAATTTTTGGACACAATTATTTTCTTGTCTTGGTACTCAGTTAGCTCATAGCTCATCTTATCATCCTCAATCTGATGGGCAAACTGAGATAGTAAACAAATGTTTGGAAGGATATCTTCGTTGCTTTGTATCTGATAAACAGACACAATGGGTCAAATGGTTGCCTCTGGCTAAATGGTGGTATAACACTTCCTTTCATACAGCAACAAAAATGACCCCATTTATGGCACTTTATGGGTATCAACCACCATCCATCACATCATATTTAAGAGAAAATTCTAAGTTTCAGGTAGTGGAACATCACATCGAACATCAACAACAAGTCCTCCAACTCTTAAAGGATAACCTCGTGTTGGCACAGAATAGAATGAAACAACAGGCAAATCAACATCGTAGTGAAAGAAGCTTTGATATAGGTGATTGGGTATTCCTACGGCTACAACCATATAAGCAAATGTCCCTCAAGCAAGCTAAGAAGGATAATAAATTATCACCAAAGTATTATGGTCCGTACAAGGTGTTGCAAAAGATTGGTACTATGGCATACAAATTGGAGCTTCCTGCAGCTTCTCGATTGCACCCAGTTTTCCATGTTTCATGCTTAAAGAAGGTTATAGGCGACAAGCTCCCAGTTCAAACAATATTGCCAAAACTTGACGAGGAAGGAAAAATTATATTGGAACCGGAAGCAGTTATAGAAACAAGAACTCGACAGGTACGAAATCGATCAATTTCAGAGTACCTTATCAAGTGGAAGAACTTATCCGCTGAAGATTCCACATGGGAGGATGAGAATTTTATGCAGAAGTATCCAGAACTACTCAAGCGTTGAGGACAACACATTTTTGAAGGAGAGGGGCATGTTGGGTCCCTATAATACTAGTGATTACCCCATTACTATTGTAGTTATACCCCTTATTTATATTGTTGTGCCCCCATTACCCCCATATTGTTATTAATGTGCCCATAGAACCTCTCTATTGTTATTTTTGTGGCTTTATATTATTATTGTTAGGTCGGCTGGATTATATTGTGACTCCATAGGCTCCTATATATAGAAAGGAGGTTTTGTCATTTGAATCATCCAAGAATTGTTCATTTATGTAATGTAAAGGAGGTTGCCCCCTCGAAGAGGTTGAATTCTAAGGCGTTGATCTATCTTTTCTATCTTTTCTTGAGCTAGTTTCATAACATTTTCTTTATGGTGTTGCACAAAGGAATACTTGTGGTTGTGGATTTTGGATTTCCATTTCAAATGAATTGGCATATAGGATTCACTGGAATGGGGGAAGAGGCACCAATACCAGGGAAGAAGAAATGGCCTTATGGGGCCTTTTATGGTTCAACGATTTCTTTAGTATCCTTGGCATTCATATCTATGGGGATTCCATGATTATCATAGATCAGGTTAAGGGCAGTGCAAACATCAACAATCCTTTGCTACTCGGATGACTAGGGAGAATTGGTCTTCTATGGAATCAACTCAACAACTCTACAATTATGCACATTAGCAGAGAACAGAATAAGGAAGCTGATGAACTTTCAAAGAGGGGAATGCTTGGCAATTTTGGTAATATGCGCATGGAAATAAATTTGGGTCACAATGTTTAGATTTTTGAGAATTCCCTTTTCCTCAGTAACTTCTTTATCCCCTCATTTTTTGTATATTTTCCTGCATGTCTACTAGTGTAATATCTGTCAATTTTCTCGCATGGATGGAGGGACATGCTTCTTGATCACTTGCTCAGATTGATGGAATGGAGGAGTATCTAATAATCCATGTACATCCTTTTTTTGGCCATGCTTTGTTGTTATCATCTATGTCTACTTTTTAAATTTTGGAATAGCACTGGGCCTATGCACTCTTCTATTTGTATTATTCATGTTGTGATATTACTGGATGAGATGCATGATATGCTTCAAGATGGATTGAATGATTTAATGGATTTGGCAGATGATGTTTATATCCTTCATATTGATCATATAATATAATATAATATATTATGATTTTTTCGTACTTAAGAAATATGTATATATATATATATATATAGATAGATAGATAGATAGATAGATAGATACACACACACACACACACACACACACACACACACACACACACATATATATATAATGGCTACGATTACAAATTCAATTTCACATCCATTATGGATGTCACTCCCTCCAAATTGAGCATGCATTCTATAAGAAAATAATTTTATTTTTATTGTTTATTTTTAACTTTGAAGTAAAAATGTTAACAATAAAGAACCAAATTATCATGAATTACTATTTTATTGAATTATCATTTTATATATAGGCTGTGAAAAAAATTTACAATGTCATTGTCTCTCTAAATATTTTATATACCCAATTTGATATCTCTGTAATTACTTTTATAGTCTAATATAGTAGACCATTATCTAGAAACAATCTCTAAATCCTTCCTCCACCTCTTTATTAATTCTTGGATCTGAAAACAAACCTATGTTTTTTTAACCATTTGAAAATGGAAAAAACTACATATAAGGAAACTTAGGAAACTACCTTTTATAAAATATTTGATAATAAAGATAATCAAATATTAGATTACTGTAGTTGACCATAGTCAACCATAGCTTAGATAATTATTATAATCCTTACAATCAATAATATTTTAAACAACATTAAAATCCATGTATAAAATCAAATATTATCCAAATTATATTATATTACCTATCTATTTCACCATATATTAGAAAATTATTTTATGATCCTTAAGAACAATAATATTCTAAAATATATTAATATCCATGTCTAAAATCCATTTTCAAGCATTATGTAAAATGATAAAACAAGCCAAGGACAAGGAAGTAATATCATACCTTGGAGTTCAAAATCATAAGACAAACTCTCACGTTCTCTCTCTCTCTATATATATAAGAGTATCTAGGCTAAACTTAGGACTCTCTCTCTCTCTCTCTCTCTCTCTCTCTCTCTCTCTCTCTCATATATATATATATATATATATATATGGAGTATTTAGGCTAATTTTAGGACTATCAAATCCACTACTAGGTGATATATTACTGGGATTTTATCCCATGGAGATAAGACACACACACACACTCTCTATATATCTTTATCTCTCTATACATATAGGCTAATATTAGGACTATCAAATCCCACTACTGGTTGATCGATTACTAGGATTCTATCACGAGGAGATTGGTTGAAGCTAGGTCGAGCATGAACACCCGTCGGGGTAGTTTGATTCCTCCAAAATTGGATTCCATCCTTAACCCCTTCCTATGAGGTTTGAACTTGAGACTTCACAGAGAGTAAACTCCACTCAAACCATGTGGTATATACCTCATGGATTAGGATAAATAAATATCAAGAATTTAAAAGAAACCATGCAATGTTGTCGGTTTGATGTGAGGTTGGACAAGGTTAATTGTAACTATACCCTACTCTAACCAAATCTAGTAAACTTTTTTCAATTACTTTCATAATGGATTACAAATTACTTTCCTTTTTTTTCTTTCATATGATGAAAAGAACCTTGAATATAAATAACTTACATGTGCTGTTGAATTTTACAATTTAAGGAAGATTTTTAATAATGGATTACAAATTCTCTTTAGGAAACTATAAGTGAAACTAACTTAGAAAATAGATCCAAAGAAGTGACACATCCAGATTCATATGTTTAGAAGACATTAGAAACGCTATACCAAAACAATTCAAGGCTTTAAACTAATGCAAAATAATAATTTTATTCAGAGTTATATTTGGTATTATTTTAGAAAATATATTAGAATTAATAATTAGTGTATCCATATAAATTAAACATAGTTGGTAAAGACTGATAAGCATCAAAATGAATATCTCATTATACATGTAATATTCTTAACCATAGATATCCACTCCCATTTTATTATTGAATTTTTTAACCTATAAATAAGCTTTGTTCCAACACCATAGGCCAATACCATGGATTACTAATACCAAATGCACGAAAACCATAACTCATGTTCATATGCCATTTATTTTTTAATTAATCAATTTAATTGAAAGACATTCATATGACATTTATTTTTTATTAATCATTTTAATTGAAAGAAAAAAAGAAGCACATAATTGTATTTGAAACAAACCTCAACCATTGATTTTTGAGTACTACTAAGAACATTCTATAATATTATGTGGAGATTAAATCCTTACAATACACCTAAGTGGATAGGTGTGTCTCTTTTAGAATAGGACTTCTAGAATTTTAAATTAATTGTCAATTGTTATTAGGTGGATGGCGGGAATTTAGCTTCCATAGAATATTCTAAAATATTCTTAGTGGTAGTCATAAATTAAAGATTGATATGTCTTTATTTTTTAATTAAATTTATTAATTAAAAAATGTCATCTGATTATGAGTTATAAATTTGTATGACATGTGATATTAGTAACCATGTTATTGTAAGAAATCCTATTTACAAATTAAGACTCTCCATGATTAAAAATTGTGTTACATGTTTTTTAACATGTATATATGTTTACCTTAAATATATTAATTATTTTGATAATTCCTTTTAACGAGAATGATAATTTTTTAGGGAATCAAGAACTTCAATGAGAAATTTTGTGACTATTACACCAAATATAACTATTTCGTAAATGCCCTATTACTACTATTACAACATATACAACTATTTCATAAATTCCACAAACATATCAATTACAACATTTCTCTGGGAACTTGAATCCATGCAGTGGGGAAACAAATTATTCACCAAACCACTAGAACCAAGATTCTTTGTAATCTTGAAAAAAATTAATAATTATAATTATAATAATTTAAAATAAAATCTAACATAAATGTGTTTTTGTTGTTGTTGTTGTTATTAATCTTGGCAATGTGAGATGTATCATTATGTAACTATTTTGATGTATATTCATGTTTACTAGCCATTTAAAGATATATTTTCTGATCAATTCTGCCAAAATCATAAGTTTAATGTGTTTAATTTGAAATGTTCAAGTTCAATCCATCTATTATTCAAAACACATTTTGAATAACAAGAAATCACAACCTTACCGGTAGAAAAGGTCATTTAGTCTATTAGTTGAAGTGCTTATTTAATTTATATAACTGCACTAATCATTATTAATAATTAATTAAAATTATGAAAGCCTTATTTGAAAATAGACACATCTGTTGGAATGGTTAATGCCATATAAAAATAATTAATAGAGCATTTCAACCTACATACTTTTAGATGTCATATTGGTTGTGTATATTTTATTGTGTTGAGGCGCTCTCCATCCGTGTATGCAACAGATGTTGGAATGATTAATGCCATATAGAAATAATTAATAGATCATTTCAGCCTACATACTTTTAGATGTTAGGTTGATTGTGTATATTTTATCATGCAAGAGATGTTGTAAAGTTATATCTTATCCTATCTTGTTAAACATTTTGATTTGGTCAAATTACATAAAATAAAGTTTAAATTAAAAAACAGTAAAAAATAATAATTATAATTATTAATAAAAAAATAAAGATAAAAAATAATAATCGTTTTGTGAGGAGTTCCCTAGCATAGTATGGTAGAAAGGAGTTACCTTTAGTGCAACTTTTTGGACTTTCTGGAGACAAAATCCGGGGAAAAAATTCGAGGTGAAACCTTGATTTGTGTTATTTAAATTGGTTGTTTGACTATATATATCGAATCAGCACCCTGAAAATGCCTAGGGCACTAGGGGTTACCCATCAAACTTTTGACTTCAATAAATTTCTGGTAGATTTTAGAGAATTAGACCGGAAAACCCACCGGAAAAGCTTCCAAAAAGTCTCACTAAAGACAATTGGTGGTAGAAATGTGTAACATAATGTAATGTAAATATTTTGACTCCATTAATATTAAATATATATATATATATATATATATATATATATATATATATATATTGTTCTTCATGGTATAGATGGTGTAAGAAATGTGGTAAAAACATAAATGAAAACCCATAAAAATAAACTAATAATAATAAAAGAAAAAAACATGGTATTGATGTGTGGTTTCATGTGAAATATAACCAATTGAAGGAGGAAATTAAACTAGATAGATGTGCATAATCATTGCATACCCTGAGGGTTGAGCATGATATTCATCTCCATCCAAACCTCATTGAGCTAGTTTATTATAAAGTTGGAACACAAGGTAAACAAAATGAGTGAAACTTGTTGGAAATAATACTGAGAGGGGGGGTGAATCAGTATTATCAATTTTTTTTCAATATATCTTCTAGATTTATCCTTTAATTTATTCTTCAGATATTGATCATTAATTTGTATGTCAGTACCATATAATAATGAGCAAGAACAAGAAAAACATATAGTCACACCAAAGAACACCAGATATAAGGTGAAAACCAAATGTGGGTGAAAACCACCTGCTACAATATGTCTCTATCTTCTTTCAATTAGAAACTTCTTTTACAATGATTTTGTACTGGTGTAGTCCTTTACTAGTACGCAGGCTACAACTTGCTGAGAGCTACAACCCTCTCTCGTTTTCCAGTCTCTCCTGGAAGGGAGCTACAACCCCCTTAGCTCTTGTACTAGCTGAACTACTAGTACTTAGGTGATGACCTACTTCTTTTCTTCCAAGGACCACTTTTCATAAATTTTCAAACTGGATCCATGAACATCAAATAATCATCAAGTACATGTGAATAAACTAATCTCCTTTTACAATCACCCAATGAATCAACCAATAACTTCTCAGAATGAAGTAACCAGAAAAGCAATACTAGTAATCTAAACCCAGAATTCTGCAGGAATAGATAAAGGGCAGCCAACAAATATTTTAAGAAAAGTCCGCAACTTCACCAATAGAAACCTGCGAATATCTGCAGTTCTTCTGTGTCTGGATTGCGTAGCTCGGCACCTGCACTGTCTACCCAACAACGTACCTCCGTACCTGCGCCTTCTGCTGCTCTGCATACCTCCGCACCTGTGCCTTCTGCTGTGCTGCGGACCCCCGCACCTGTGCCTTCTGTTGCGCTGCGGACCCCCGCACCTGCACATTCTGCTGCGTTGCGGACCCTCGCACCTGCGCCTTCTGCTGTGCTACGGACCCCCACACCTGCGCCTTTTGCTGCTCTGCGGACCCCCGCACCTGCACTGTGGATCACCTACAGACCTCCGAATAGAGCCAAATTAACAGTCCTCCAATGTGCCACAGACAGTCATATCCACAGATCTGATATTGCGCCAGAGAGATCACGACCTATCAATAGATTCGCCTTACAATTTATAGATTTCACCTTGATTTAGATCTAGCTTTTCAAATTGATCACCCAAAATTTCAGATCTTAAGATATTCAAATTTCACAAGTGACTAGCCAAGTGATCTCCTTTCCTTTTTATAGGCAAGCCCTTACTCAAACCATAGGACAAAACCATCGAAAACCAATACAAGGGACCCAAAACTGGGGTTCAATAATTTAGATGCTATACCACGGACCAAAACCATATGATCATATACGTCGGACTAAATACCATGGACCACCATAGGATTTCCCACGTGCGTGTGCTTTTCTCTGCATGAAAGTGCGTGTACTGGGGTTTGCACCTTCTGTTCGAATAACCTGCGGACATGACCGCACTTTGTGAATGGCGTGCCTACAGGTCCAAACCTTTTGAACGGAGTACCTATGAACCCCTTATTTTCTATCATGTTGAGAGCCTGAATAGGGATTTGCCACTTGAGTGAGTTGCCATCAAGTACAACACCTGTGCCATAGTGCCAAACCTGAATCGTAACGCCAACAATCTCCCCCTTTGGACTTGATGGCAACCCTAAGACCCTCAAAGTCATTCTCCCCCTTTGTCATCAAGGGCAAAGGGTGATGCTCCCCCAGAGAACATGCTGAAAACTATACTTTGCTATGATGATCATGCTCCCCCTGACTGTAGGCCATATCTGTAAAAGAAAATTTCTTCAAGAGGAACCATAATCCACCATACACCATAAATAACCTTGACAAAAGAGATATAAGACATAGAGACAAAACATTGGCAGCAATATTCAGATCAACATCCTTCTGAACTTTCTCCTTCAAGATCTTCTATAATAATGCCAACAATGTATTATTAGAAGAATAAATGCTCCCCTTGAACCTGTGCCAGATGGTCTTTGACCAATCCATAAACCAGCGAATGTACGTGTATACCCCATATGAAACTCGCGTACAACCAATAATTTTTGAAACAGATAAGATTCAACAACAAGATGATACATCAACTACCCCCGCTTTTGCCTGAGGTATTCAAAGGTCTCCCTGGGTAGTGGTTTGGTGAGTATATCAGCAACTTGTTCCTTAGAAGGAACATACTCCAACTTGAATTTTTGTTCAAGCACTTGTTCCCGAAGAAAATGATATTTGATAGGTATATGCTTGGTCTTTGAATGCATGACTGGGTTCTTTGAAATGCTGATAGCACTTGTATTATCACATAAGATGGAAATAGGTGGAGTACAAGTGATTTGAAAGTCCTGCAGGGTTTGCATCATCCAAAGAAGTTGTGTGCAACAAGATGCAACAGCCACATACTCTGCTTTAGTTGTAGATAAAGCAATTGAACTCTGTTTCTTGCTGAACCAAGATAGTAATCTAGAACCCATGAAGAATGCACCCCCACTAGTGCTTTTCCTGTCATCCACGCTTCCGGCCCAATCTGCATCTGTATAAGCATGAAGTGTGAGATCTGTATCTCTAGGATACCATAAGCCATAGTTTTGAGTTCCTTGAAGGTACTTGAAGATTCTCTTAACTGCCTGAAGATGATTTTCCTTTGGATTTGCCCGAAATCTTCCAACTATTCCCACTACATGCATGATATCTGGTCGGGTACCTGTCAAATAAAGCAGACTTCCAATCATGGATCTATAGGTTGGTTGATGCACTGCTGTAGATTCATCATTTGCACTGAGGCTGCATCTTGTAACCATAGGTGTACATATTGGTTTTGAATCTTCCATGCCATACTTCTTCAAAATCTGCTTGAGGTACTTGGTTTGAGACAAAAAGATACCACCTTCATTTTGTTGGATTTGCAATCCAAGAAAATATGTCAGTTCTCCAAGCAAAGACATTTCGAATTCTTTCTGCATCACCAAGGAAAAGCTTTGACTCATAGCTTCTTCATTGCTGCCAAAGATAATATCATCTACATACACAAAAAGTAATAGCAATTTGTCATTTTCAATTTTTATATAAAGATTTCTATCTGCTGATCCTTTTGAAAAACCTTGTTGATGAAGATATTTATCCAAATGGTAGTACCAAGCCCTTGGAGCCTGTTTAAGACCATAGAGAGCCTTTTTTAGTCTGCATACAAGATTTGGATCATTCCCAAGAATGAAACCATCTTGTTTCTCAATGTACACTTCTTCTTCTAAGTCTCCATTCAGAAAGGCTGATTTCACGTCCATTTGAAATACTTTGAACTTTTGAAAGCTTGAGAGAGCAAGGAACATTCGGATGGCCTCAAGTCTAACAACGGGAGCAAAAGTTTCTTCAAAGTTTATTCCTTCTTGTTGAGCATACCCTTTACAAACAAGTCTGGCCTTGTTTCTAATCATTTCCCCATTTTCATTCAACTTGTTTTTAAAGATCCATTTTGTCCCTATAACATTCTTATCTTTTGGTCTAGGAACCAACTCCCAAGTGTTATTCTTTTTGATCTGCTCAAGTTCTTCATCCATTGCCTTGACCCAGCATTCATCTTTGCATGCCTCTTTTACATTTTGTAGTTCAGTGGAGGAGAGCAATGCCAAATAGCTTGAGGCTTCTGCAATTGTTCTTCTCGTTTGTATACCTGCCTCTTTTTGCCCCAAAATTTGAGATTCTGGATGATTCTTCTAAACGTACCTGGATGGAGTCTTTTCTTCTATCCTTATCTGTTCCTCTGGTGCCTCTTGAGGTTCTTTTTCATCATCAGTCTGATTTGAAGGATGGACTTCATCTTCTTCGATATTTTCATAATTTACTTGCCTAGGAATGTTTCCTTCTTCATCAACCACTACATCAATGCTGTCAACAATTCTTCCAAGTCTTTTATTGTCACACTTGTATGCTTTTCTGTGGGGAGAATAACCAAGGAGAATGCCTTCATCTGCTCTAGGTTCAATTTTTCCAAGATGTTCATCATTATTCTTAATATAACATTTGCTTCCAAAAATTTTGAAATGTTTTATCGAAGGAGTCTCACCATACCAGAGCTCATGAGGAGTTTGAGTGTTGTTCACCTGGACATTTGTTTTGTTGAGAATAACAACCGCAACAAATTCAGCTTCACCCCAGAAGGTTGCGGGAGTTCTAGACTCATCAAGCATAACACGAGCCATTTGTTGAACCGTTCTGTTCATCCTTTCCACTACTCCATTTTGCTGAGGAGTCCTAGTTGTAGAGAATTCCCTTCTTATTCCATGTTCTTCACAGAAGTCAAAAAATTCATTCGAGGTAAACTCCCCACCTCTATCAAACCTGAGGCATTTGATTTTGTGATCTGATTCATTCTCCACCAAGGCTTTGAATGATTTGAACTTTTCAAAGGCTTCATCTTTGTGCTTCATAAGTCCTATCCAACACATCCTGGAAAAGTCATCAATGAATAATATGAAATATTCTTCTCCTCGAGGTGACCTTTTCTTAGATAGGCCACATACATCAGTATGGACAAGTTCAAGTGACCTGCTAGCTGATCCTTCCTTCTCAGGGAAGTTAGTTCTGGTTTGCTTCCCAAACTGACATGATTTGCATATTGTGTTGTCTACAATTTTGATTTCTGGAAGACCACGAACTGTCTGGTACTTGCATGCTTTCCTTATCTGTGAAAAGCTTAGATGCCCCAACCTCCGGTGCCATAACCAGTGTTCATCATTTTTGCTCAAATAGCATTGTTGTTGTCCTTCTTCAAATATGTATAAATTATTTGGAGTTCTTATGCCTTTGATCACTGTTTTTCCTGTATCAAGATCACGAACACTACATCCATTTGATCGAAATATTACCTCAGTTCCTTGATCGCACATCTAACTGACACTCAGTAGATTATGCTTCAAGCCATCAACATACAAAAAATTTCTATCTTTGACTTTTTCTTTCAACTGAACAGTGCCTTTTCCTTTTATGACTGCAGGGGTATCATTTCCAAAAGAAACTTTGTTTCCCTTTTCTAAAGCACTATATGATTGAAGTTTTTATTTATCAACTGTCATATGCTTCGAACATCCACTGTCGATGTACCATTGATTTTCCTGTCCATCTGCATATAAAGCTATCCCACATCTTTCTGGTTGTGGTCCCTTCATTCTCCATGTTTTGGCATTTGAGGTTTGTTCCTTCTGAGTTGTCTTCTGAAACCTGCTCTTGCATTCAGAATCTTCATGACCGAAGTTATTACAAATAGAACATTCAATTTCACTTTCAAGGGCGGAAAAGTTGTTATAGGTCCTTTTCGTGATTCCAGTCATACTTCTTTGTTTTTGAGCTTCTCTAGTCATGATTGTCTTATAGGCAACACATTGAGATACTTTGTGACCAAAGTTATGGCAAGAGAAACATTGGCCATTGAAGAAACTCCTGTGATTTCCAAATCTATCAACCAACCGATTGTAGTTTCTACTAACATCCATTCTTGAGGCAAATTGGGAAGCTTTTACCTGTGGCTGGTTGTGGCTTCTATTTGTCCTTAAGGTAGATTGCCCCCGGTTTTCTTAATAGTCTTTGTTCATTATTGAGGTAAACTGTCCCTGATGATTTCTATTAGGCCTTTGCTCGCTCCTTCTTGCTACATCAAGATAGCTTTTGGAGGTGGATGCTTGAGATGCTTCTCCATTATATCCCAGACATGTCTTGATTAGTGGAGAACACTGCACATTGATAATCTCATCCAGAGTTTCAAATCCATTAACGAATTTAAGATTAAGAGATTTTGTTTTCTCAATCTCTTTTCTATGACCAACAATTTCACATTCCAATTTTTCATGATGTTTTTCCCTTTCATCCAGTTGACATTGCAGAGAATCAATAATCACATTTTTCTCTTTTAAAAAAATTTTGAGTTTAGAAATCTCTTCATAAAGACCTTCTTCATCTATAGCATCCATGTAATTGTCATCTTCAAAAGCCATTAAAAGTTTATAATTACCTTGTTCATCTTCATCACTATTCGAAAGTCCATCACTACCTTCATGAGTGTAATAGCTTTTCTTATTTGCATTCTGTTTCTTGTTCCATCTAACAGGTTCCTTCCCCTTGTCAATCTTATCCTTATGAGGACATTTGGCAGCATAGTGACTGACTCTTCCACAAGCAAAGAATTTGAAAGGTAACTTACCTCGGAATCGTCCAGCACCCCATTGAAGGTTTTTGACAAAATTTGATTCTTCTTCTTCTTCTGACACGTATCCTGAATCATAGTAATATCCTTTGCCTGAAGCCTTGAAGGCATCTTCTCTCCTATCTGATGGTCCTCCTTTCCTCATTTCATAAGCAGTCAGAATTCCGTGCAGCTGTGACATGGTAAGGTTTCATAGATTCTCTTTCTCTTCTATTGCAGAAACTTTAGATTCAAACCTAGGGGACAAAGATCTTAGAACCTTTTCAACCACAATAGCCTCTTTTATTTCTTCACCCAAATTTTTCATACAATTAACGATCTCATCTACATGAAGCAAATAGTTAGCCACACTTTCATCATTGTGCATTCTGAGATTTTCATACTGAATTCTGAGGGTTTGAAGTTTTGCTCGTTTTACTTGTTCATCTCCTTCATAGCTCAGAACAATCTTGTCCCATATTTCTTTTGCAGATTTATACTGCATAAGCTTCACGAATTCTTATTGAGATAGACATCCTAATAGAGTATTGACAGCCTTTGCATTTGTTTCATATTTCTTCTTCTCAGCCGGATCTATAGGAGTTGCTGATGGAAAAGTGTACCCTGTATCTATGATGTCCCAGACTTCTGTACCAAGAGATTGAAGATAGGCATTAACTCTTACCTTCCAATATACGAAGTTTGTCACGGAAAAAATTGGTGGCCTGATAGATGCTTCTCTCTCATAGTTGCTCATGATGATGGATCTTCCTTCAAGCGATCAAGCTTCTTCAGAAGGACCTGCTCTGATACCAATTGTTGGAAATAATACTGAGAGAGGGGGTGAATCAGTATTATCAAATTCTTTTCAATATATCTTCCAGATTTATACTTTAATTTATTCTTCAGATATTGATACTTAATTTGTAGTCAGTACCATATAATAATGAACAAGAACAAGAAAAACAGATAGTCGCACCAAAGAACACCAGATATAAGGTGGAAACCCAATGTGGGTGAAAACCACCTGCTGCAATATGTCTCTATCTTCTTTCAATTAGAAACTTCTTTTACAATGATTTTGTATTGGTGCAGTCCTTTACCGGTACGCAGACTACAACCTACTGAGAGCTACAACCCTCTCTCGTTTTCCAGTCTCTCCTGGAAGGGAGCTACTACCCCCTTAGCTCTTATACTAGCTGAACTACTAGTACGTAGGTGCTAACCTACTTCTTTTCTTCCAAGGACCACTTTTCATAAATTTTCAAAATGGATCCATGAACATCAAATAATCATCAAGTACATGTGAATCAACTAATCTCCTTTTACAATCACCTAATGAATCGACCAATAACTTCTCAGAATGCAGTAACCAGAAAAGCAATACCAGTAATCTAAACCCAGAACTCTGCAGCAATAGATAAAAGGCAGCCAACAAATATTTTAAGAAAAGCCCGCAACTTCACCAATAGAAACCTACGAATATCTGAAGTTCTTCTGTGTCTGGACTGTGTAGCTCCACACCTACACTGTCTACCCAATAGCGTACCTCTGCACCTGCACCTTCTGCTACTTTGCATACCTCCACACCTTCGCCTTCTGTTACGCTGTAGACCCCCGCACCTGGGCCTTCTGTTGCGCTGCGGACCCCCACACCTGCGCCTTCTGTTGCGCTGCGGACCCCCGCACCTGCGCCTTCTGCTGTGCTGCGGACCCCCGCACCTACGCCTTCTGCTGCTCTGCGGACCCTGGCACTTGCGCTGTGGATCGCCTGCGGACCTCCAAATAGAGCCAAATTAACAGTCCTCCAATGTGCCACAGAGAGTCAAATCCACAGATCTGATCTTGTGCCAGAGAGATCATGACCTATCAATAGATTCGCCTTACAATTTATAGATTTCACCTTGATTTAGATCTAGCTTTTCAAACTGATCACCCAAAATTTTAGATCTTAAGATATTAAAATTTCACAAGTGACTAGCCAAGTGATCTCCTTTCCTTTTTATAGGCAAGCCCTTACTCAAACCATGGGACAAAACCATCGAAAACCAATATAAGGGACCCAAAACTGGGGTTCAATAATTTAGATGCTATACCACGGACCAAAACCATATGATCATATACGTCAGACTAAATACCATGGACCACCATAGGATTTCCCATGTGCGTGCGCTTTTCTTTGCATGAAAGTGTGTGTACTGGGGTTCGCACCTTCTGTTTGGATAACCTGCGGACATGACCACACTTTGTGAATGGCGTTCCTGCGGGTCCACACCTTTTGAACGGAGCACCTACGAACCCCTTATTTTCTATCATTTTGAGAGCCTGAATAGAGATTTGCCACTTGAGTGAGTTGCCATCAAGTACAACACCTGTGCCATAGCGCCAAACCTAAATCGTAATGCCAACAAAACTATGCAGTTTTTGAGAGAAATCTTATGAATTTAATTTGATGTAAACATAATGTGTTTGGGTAGAGGTTAATTTACGTGTGTAGATTTACATTTCACTATTTTGACTATCTTATTTAGGTATTTTAGTTCCATTGAATTTTTTCAAATTATAGGAAATTAAATGTATAATCATTGAAACAATGCATTATCCGAAGGAAATTATATAGCTTTATTTTAAAAAGGTAAGTCTCTATTTAATCATCCTAGTCACAATGTGATTGGCTATGATTTAATTTATCTCTATGGATTTGGATTTCATTGTTTTGTTAAATATTATTTAGGGATAAAGGTTTTGCAAATGGACTGTCAAACATTATATATTTTTTTGTTTTTTAATTATAACTTCAAAGTGTTCTTACAAAACGTTTTCTTAAAATTTCATTCTTAAATATGTTTTAAATATGATAAATTGAAATTTATCTTGTTGTATATACATCTATTTTCTTTATTTTAGTGACTTTGACTATAACTATTAAGTTCACAAATAGTATTTATTTTTTTGTTAAAGCAGATAGACATGGTATCCATGAAGATCTATTTTCAATAAAGTAGATGACATATTATTAAATATATAGTTTACTTATTACTAAAGTTTTAAATATTAAAATTTATTTTTTCAATATTATATGATTGTGAGGTTCATATTTTCTCAAATGTTACTTTATAATGAATTTTATAAACCAATGTAGATCCATCTAAAATCTAGATCTATGAAGCATTCAGAGGGATCAAATCTCCTGAGGTGCAAAACTCATTTTTGAGGGAAAAACTTGAGAAAATGTTTGCACCTTGAGAGATTTGATCCATATCGATCGAGTAATGTATTTTTATAGTACTTAAATAATCTAGAAAAAAATTAAAAAGTCTAACTCCAAATTCTCGGTAATACCTTATATAATAAATGTCAAATTTATTATAATAATTTAGAAGTTAAAATCTTTAGTTTTCATACTAATTTAAAAGTGGAATATTAAATATTTTTTTTAACATTTATTGCACAATACCCATACATATATACTAAAAATTAAGTAAATGAATTTTTATATTAAAAAATTTGAAATAAAATGTTTAGAATTTTAATTTAACTTAATAGACGGATTTAATAATAGATGGATGGTAGATATTTAACTTTTACAAAATATATTTAATAGTAGGGAATATTTTTATTAGTAGTCATGATAGAGGATTGATATTAATCTCAAAGGTAGTTCTACACCTTTTCAATTCAATTAAAAAAATATTATCAAATAAATTTATGTATGTGTGTGTACGGTTTTTTTTGGACAATTGATAAATCATGTTATTATAACAAATCTTATTTACAAGTTAAAATTCCTAACTTATAAATAATTTTTGTTACAATATCATGGGCTAGTACCATGACTTATCAATAGTATGTGCCCAAAAACTCATAACTTATTTCATATTACACCATGACATTTTTCTAATTAATCAATTTAATCAAAATGAAAAAAATAACACGACTACTTTGGAAATAAATTTCAATCTTTGAGTTATAGTTACTATTAAAAATATTCTAAAATAATCCATAGAAATTATATCCCTACTATCCATCTAATAACTATACAAAATTCTAAAAGCTTTATTTTAAAATAATCAAACCTATAAATATAATAAAAACCAATACCAAATTTACTATCAATATTATATTTTATCAATATTATATTTTATCAATTATTTAGATTTATATTTATATAAATTTTAGATTATTTATTTTATTATTATTTATATTTTATAACTATTTATATGGAGATATTGTTCATTTCATGATGATTTATTATAGATTGATTCCCTTCGTCAAGTCATGTCAAGTCACGTGTCACGTTTTTGTACGTAATGTATAATACGTGCATATAATAACTAAATACAACAAACATGGTTGAAAATTTAAATCCAAAATATTTATGATAATATATAATTATTTTATTTTAAAAATTCATTTGAAGAAGACATATAATAAGAAATAGATTCTGTTTCCTTTAATTGATTTTGTTCATAAAATATTACGAGGAAAGGAATACACTTTATTTATAGTATTCTTATTCTTGATTTTGTGTTTTATAACTAATAATTATGTTTTTCATTTTGATTTGCTAATTGTTATTAGTGTTTGCCATAAGGCAACCAGAATTATAGTAATAGAAATGTTTCTTTCATATTAGTGCCTGCATAAAAAACTAAGGCATGAAAATACATCAAATTTAAAGTTCTAATACAAGTGCCTTTTGTCCATCTTATAAGAGGTGCCTTTTGTCCATCTTATAAGAGATTGACATTACTTTATGTCAAAACAAATGATTAATGTTGTTTTCTTATTGGCATATATTAGATTAAACTTTTTGGTCAAAACATCGTATTGGTAAGTCATTGTTTCATATTTAAGTAATGCTATGAATTAGACTAACATTAATTGTTTCATAGTTAAGTAATGTTATGAATTAGACTAACATTAATTGGTAAAATTAATTATGTATGCTAGAATATTAACAGTTTATGCTAAAGAGTAAATAGAATGTCGCCTAGATTGCATTTTCGTAAATAGCCATATGGAATGTCGCCGAGATTACATGTCCATAGCATGATTACACGCGACTACTCAATTTTTTGGCAACATGTTCTTTTTATGCTGATATCACAAGCTTTGTTTGCAAGCCATGTTTCTTCGCTCACTTTATTTTCTTCACTATGTGCAAGTACAAAACTCCTTTGCTTCAATTTTTTCTGTTGAGCAAAAAAATTCATCTGCTCTAGTACAGATGTTTATTTTCTTCAATATGTGTAGGGAGAAAACTCCTCTTCTCCAATTTGATCTTTGGAGCAACAAAAATCCCCTAGTCCAATGTACCTGGTGATAGCAAGGGGAAACCTGAGATAGTGTATGAGGAGCTCCAATAGACTGCTACCTACCATCGTTGGCATTTATCTAGATTTCTAAGACACTAGTTGTTGTTTGCAAATATATATTTGTTGGTTCTGCGAGTTGCCCAGCTTTGCAAAGTAGCTTTTCATTCTAATTCCTCTTACACTGTTTTGTAGTAGGTTTCATTCTAATTCCTCAATTCAATCTGGATCCTCCTCCTCAACGTTGTCTCCATCACCATATACAGGTAAACTTACTATATTTTTCAATACCATACAATCTTAAATTTTTAATTTTTTTTTTTACTTTGCAATCTTTTAATATGCAGGTGTTTCACATATTATTGGCAATGTTGGACCCACCAACATTTAGGTGATCACCCCAGTATTAAAACCCAATTAGACCTCACACCATTTGGTGTGGGAGTCCCATCTGGTATGATGGCCCGGTTGCCATTGTCTTAAGGATTTTCCTCAACTCTTGCTTGTCAACATAGTAGAGTGGTTCGCTTTGTCTTTGAAAAGTGAGGTTCACATGCCTGGTGAGTGTAAGTGTACTTGTGTCAATGGTTCTTTCACTGTGAGGGGGAAGGGTGAAGGTGAGTTCTAGGTTGAAAGGGATCAGTCACAACTTGGCTAGGAACACACAACACAAAGAAAGTGATCCAGAAAATTCATTATGACAGGGTCGGCTTCCATTCCCATTACATCCCTCAACTCTATTTAGCCATTCCAATGAGATCCGTCTTACACACTTACTGATCTATCCTAATGATGAGCCATGGTGGATGGCTCGAAATGTCGATTCAAACAATCATGGATGTAAGAACTTCGGAAGTAAACTACACACAAAGTACTAATCGCAGAAGCCTCAAAACAATAACAAAGGACATACAAAGCTTCTAGCGCAGCAGTCCACTCGGATGAGGCAGTAATAACATACAAGGTTCAGTCCGAGACGAGTGTAATGATTGTTATAGCAAGGTTCATGTGAAAGATCTGTCTGATATCCGGGAGAGTAGTCGACACGAACAAGACAACATTAATAGCATATACAACGTATTTCCATTAATATATTATGAATTACAACAAATGAATCAGTTCAGATGTAAAAAACATGGTTAAAAAAACATGCATTACAAGTGTTAAAGATTATTCTTACAACAAATACAATACATGCCTGAAAACTTGCTGGCTTGTTAACATACTTCTGAATTAAGGGAAAGTTCCAAGACACATCGTTACAGCATACATCACTAACCCCGTCATCAGGGTGTTGGAGCCACTAATTACTCATCAAAGAAAATATTACAGACTCTCTTGGCTATGTGGGAGGAGCTGAGGTGAAAAGTCATTTCATGTACAAATGAGAGGGGTATTTATAGCCAAGGGTGAAACTGACCCTTGTGGCTATTCAACTACCCTCATGACCATTCAACTTCCATGACTTTTCGACTTACATGACTCTATGTTCAATAAATGTGTCTCTTGGACTTTCACATTGCATCACATTGATTGACAACAAGCCCGTAGTGGAGATGTGGGCAACATGACTCATGACTTGACTCGACATGACTTGACAAGACAATGTTGGTACATTCGTGCTGCTATTAGAGTGCATGTCGAGCTATAGTGCTGCTAAGTGATGGATGTCTTCATGGTGTATCATAGCTTCACCACCGCATGGATAAGTGCAAGAAGTATTCGATGTTCCTTGGTTTGCTTGATGAAGCTATAGCATGTTGTTCCTTGCTTTCATGTTGGAAGGCTTGACAGGCTCACTTGTTCACGAAGGTGCATGTTCGTCACTTTTGTCCTCTTCACATCCTCTGCTTATTCGTCCACTTCGTGAACCTATCCATCTGCATGTACTCCCTTCATTCATCCCGTTCATCATCTTGACATGTTTGTGGGTGTACATGTACCTGAAGTCACTCATGACGAGATGACATCAAATCAAAAGCCTGCTAGTCTACCATGACACATGATCATTCGGATGTGGGTGACCGGGAGAGGTAATAGGGCTGTGATTTGCAATGATGGCTCTGGGAAACTGCTGATGAAAACCACGCAAGGGTCACTTAGAGATGGAGACAGGCAATCTGAGTTGACAATGACTAACTGCAAGGACTAGCTCGGTGGGGAGGAAAAATTGCATAAATTTTGGTAGGAACAATCCAGGCTACTAGAAGGCAAAGTAGGCATGCTCTGTGTATTTTTTGGAACAAACAGTTAGCAGGGGCTAGACAGCCAAATTTGTGCAATTTTCCAGAGGTACGGGTTGGGTTGCATGAGGGGTCAACAGGCAGGGATGGTGAAATTTGTCTGGGGAATTGCCCGAAAGACTGGCAACCAAACTTGCACAGTTCCCAAATGGAACTGCCAGTTGGCTGCTTAGTCACTGGCAACATAAATTGTGCAATTCCTAGAGGAAACAGGTAATCTATTGCTAGGAGCTACTGGCTGGGAAAACAAAAATAACAATCAGAATAACACAAAGCAAAAACAAAGATACTAAGCAAAACAAATCAAATGAAACAACAAGCAGCAAACAAACTATGTACATGGGACGGGCATGGCCTGACTTATTGGAAATAATGCTTGAGATCTTGGCTGTTGACAGGAAGGTTGTCAATCCTCCCATCGAGTGATCGCAAATGATATGTGTATGGGCCAAGATTCTAGTGAGGTATGTACGGGCCAATCCATAGGGACTGAAACTCTGTATTTTTGCTTTTGTCTTCATGGGGTTTATCCCATTTCAGAACTAAGTCACCCACATCGAAGCTAGCTTTCCCTACAGAATTCTTATCGAACCACCTCTTGATACCATTCAAGTGGATTATGAATTTTTCTTTTGCTTTCATCCTTTCTTCATGGAGCTTATGGAGGGCATCAATCCTACACCAAACTAGCTGGCAAGGCTTGCCTTAGGATTCTTGGGAAAGATGAAGAGCAGGAAAGTAGATATTTGGCGGGAGGATGTCTTCTTTACTGTAGACCAGGAAGTATGGTGAGGTGTTCAGACAGGGCTTAGGTGTTACACAGCCAACCCATATTGCATTCATCAAGGTGGTATGCCAGTTACGCTGTTAAGAGAAAACAATCTTCTTGATTATACAGATGAGGTTCATATTTGTAAACTCTGCTAGACTGTTTCCTTACTGATAGTAATTCAATGAATGATCTAACACAATACCATTTTGTAATGCAAAGTTCTAGAGTTTCAAAGACAAAAAATAAGTTGCATTATAAAAAACAAGTGATACTAGAACGCCGAAGCATGAGATGATATTCTGCGGGAGGAATATGATGTCATTTTGGTCTTTCACTTGTTTGAGCAGAACTGCCTCTGTCCACTGCGTAAGTAGTCAGTTTTTGTTAGGATACCGCGACGTTTCTTTAACAAATGAGGGAAAATTTCCTCAATAATATGCAGGCACCAATGTTGGAATGGTTCAGTCACTACAACAAGGTGTAGTGGGGTTGCTGATACTTGTGTTCTGCAGTGCACTGCTGATAGACCAAGCATTTGCGGGCATAGGCATGTGCATCCTTGAATAATGTGGGCCAGTAAAAACTGGCTCACCTTGTGTGCCATGGTATTCCCCGAAAGTTGACCACGGCGGGTCCATCATGGGGATATTGAAGTACCATCTCTGACCTGTGCCTCCAGGCACTTGAGAAAAAATCCATCACTATGCTTTATGTAAAGCACTCCATGCACCGACTAGTATGCTAACGCTTTCAAGTGTAATGCCTTCTTTTATCTGATAGAAAAGTGAGAGGGTATGATGCCATGCTCAAGGTACCGGAATATATCTGTGTACCAAGAGGTTCCATTTTCTATGGGGACTGATCGCCTTACTTCGTACACTTCAATCTCCTGCTCCCAATCGGCGAGCTTTTCTTCTCTCTCCTAGGCGTGTACTGCTTAAGCTATGAGTCTGCAGAGCCCATGTCTTTTAATCATGTGTACTGGCTTGATTTCAGGATCATATTCTTGCAAACCTATCATCCAATTTCACATCACTCTCCCAGCTCTTGTTGTACCAGCAATGTACACACTGCTAGGTGGGGAACGAAAACAATGCAATGGTTTTTCAGCATGTAGGGCCTGAAGTGTTTCATCACCTTGTAAACTGCATAAAATTGTTTGTCAATGGCGGGGTAGTTAAGTTCCAGTCCCTGCATGCTTGCACTCATGAAAGAGATGGGATGCTCATCATTAATTTCATCTTTCTAAGTGAGTACTGTAGCTAGCGATTTGTCCGAAGCAAAGGTGTATAGCAGGAAATCCTTTTTGAAATCTGGGTTGTATAGTGCGAGCACTTCGGCAATGGATTTCTTAATCTGGGTGAATGTATGCTTCTATTCCTTACCCCAGGTGTACACTACATCGTTTTTTATCATGTCCTAAATGGGCTTGACTATTTGTGCATAATCCGAGATGAATTTATGGAGGAAGTTTATCTTGCCCAAGAAGGACTACATGGATTTCTTGTTGACCAAATGAGGAATGCATCTAATAGCTTTGACTCAGTCTAGATCCACCTTGATGCCACTCTTGGAAACAATGTGTCCGAGGAGGTTCCATTACGACACGGAAAATACACTCTTTTTGGGGTTCAAGGAAATCTCGTATCTTTGGCATCGCTCAAAACTTTTCCTAAGATGGCATATGTGGTCTTCTCTTCTTCGGGAGAACACAATCACATAATCGAGGTATACCACCACGCTTTTCCCAATGACTCCGTGAAAGGTGATGTCCATAGCATATTGAAACGTTGTGCCTGTGTTTACAAGCCCAAATGGCATCTGTTGATATTAAGAGAATGTACCCCACATGGTACGGAAAGTAGTCTTGATTTTTTCAAGTTATGCTACCAGAACCTGATTGTATCCTAAAAAAACGTCAAGGAGAGAGAACATTTGTGCCTCAGATACTGCTTGCAAGATATGGTCCATAGATGGCACGGGGTAGTTATCTTTTTCTAAGGCACAATTAACGTTTTGGAAATCAACACACCAGAAGATTTCCTCAGACTTCTTTCGTAGAGGCACAAGCTTGGAGACCCAAGTGGAATGAAAAACTTTGTTTATGATCCATTCATCTAGCAATTTAGTAATCTCCTTTTGTATGAGGGGTTCAAGTGATGGATGTACGTTTCTCAACTTTTGTTGATATGGCTTGACGCATTGCTTGATTGGGATGATATGTTGGATGATCCGTGTGTCATAAGTTTTCAAATCATCATATGTCCATGCGAACACATCTCGGTACTGTTTGAACAAGTGGATGAAGGCTTTTCATTCGTGCTGTGTACAACATATACCAAGGTTGACAAATTTCGAATCCTTTTCTGTTCCCAGGTTTATCAGTTCGTACCTCATGGTGGAACTGTGGATCTTGCTATTCCTTGGCCCTCGGAACTGCTATTGCAAGTCATATAGATTTTCCAGTGATACCACACCTTTTTTGATAAATTGGCCTTTCATGTCATCAGCTCCTGCTTGCAGACAGCATTTGTGCTCGTCGTCACCTATTGCTACATCTTTGAAAATGTTAGCGTTGGCCATAAAATCTAGTATCTGTTGATGATCATTAAACACGTGTAAATTAGTTATGTTATCTGGGATAGATGGCTTGTACAATATTTCAATATTAAATCTATCCCTAATCGGTGACATTCTTGAGGCTTCATTTGCTAATGCATTGGTAGCAACATTACGCGTACGTTGAAAAATAATGATATTAAATGCTTGGACGTTTGAGATTAGTAGCCATACCTCTTCTTGGTAGTTTTTAAGAGGTGGTGATAAACAGTGAATGGTGTCATGTACCTGTCGTACCACTATCCTTGAATCACCTACCACTTTGAGCATGACCGCATTGAGGCTGATGGCTTTCTTCAAGCCCAATATGAGTGCTTCATATTCTGCTACATTGTCGGTGCACTCAAACTCCAAGCAGCTTGATACCAGATGCTTCCTATTGAAAGGGTCGATCATAACACACCTGGCTCCTAAGTCATCCTATGTCTTTGATCCGTTGAAGTACAAAGTCCACAACTCATCTATACACGAACCGCTTGATGTGCTAGTACTACTGCTACTATTAACACTGCTACTATTGCTAATATTGGTACAATATGCTGTACAAATTTCATTACCATTAGTTAGGCAAGGAGGGAGTCCCAGCTGTTTGTCTAGTGGGGTTGGAGTTGGCCATGCAAGATAACACTCAACATTGTTTCAAGGAGGTAGTTTTCGAACATGAGTTCTGCGAGAGACAATAGTTCATTCTCGCAATTGATGGGAGTGACATTATGCTTCATGTACCTCTCGGATTCTACCTGGATTTGGTTTCACTTTCTCTTGTATGAAAGACACATGTGGAACCAGTCTGTAGAAAAATACCCATTGAACTTGCTAGACAGGTCCCTACTGAGTAATAGACCATATGCTTCTAGAATGTCCACAACCACTATATTGATGCATTGGTGGACTCGACGGTCATGGGATAGTCGGATGATCATGTCTCATAGTTCACTAATGGTTGGTCAGATGTTCTATCAAGTTTGATGATTCTCACGAATGTTTCGCTCCATCGTGCATTGATCCTCTTAGCAATGGAGAGCAACATGTCATTGGATGCCACATCGGAATCAACCAAGCAGCTGTGAACATTGTAGTTGAAGACTTCAAAAGATAGCAAGAATGGAGGGAAACCTGAGTTTTCTTCTTCCATCCGAAGTGTATTGAGCACAGTTGAAAGTGGTCCGGTAGGTGTGCTTGCTCCCTTGCTAGTAGAGGCTGTGTTGTCCATCGATGTCTGTCCCAAAACATGCAGCGGAATATCTCGCTGACTTTGGATCTTAGCCAACCTGAACAAAATGATGTTTTCTCAAGTTTTCTTCATGTCATCAACAATTTTATAATCCCGAGGTTGTAGACTCACTGACGTGTCCAAGATGGAATGGGTGTTCATGTTGTTTGGCGGAGTGTTCTACAACTTGCTTTTCATGGACGTACTCTAATCAGCCATAGTCTTTCCTAACTTATTTTTTATTTTTTACTCTGAGGCAGCAGGTGGATTGGTATTCCTTATCAGTAGTTTGACCTTTTGTTGCATCTCCTCAAGTGCGGGGGGAGCCCCTTTACTTCTAAGACTGTAATGGTCAATTTTCTTCTAGGGCTACTTCTCGATGTTCATTGTTGCCATTGTTTGCGAGAACTGATACATTTTTACGACATGCTCAGAGCTTGATGGCTCATCAGATGAAACCTCTACATCATTGTACATGTCTTCCGGTTGCTCCTGCATATTGCTTCCCACCTCGAGTGTACGACTATAAAAAGTATTTGTGACTCGCTTCTAGCTTGGGTAAGAGTTCTCAGGATGATGTTCTTTGTGTAAAGAACAAAATTTTAGATTTGCACACTATTCGAGCTGGAACACAAGCTTTTGTGCATTTTTTAGAATGAACTAGTCACTGCTTGATGAGCTGGTTGATGAACTACTTGGTTGCCTCTGTCTGGGTGGGTGATGCTTCCGAAATGTTTGATTTGTGTTGTTTGAGCATGGACATTTTAGTGGAAAAGCTCTTGACAAGACGAGTGAGGGTCTCAATGTCGGTTACTTCCTTGTCTCTTCCCTTGCTCGTCATTGCTTGGGACTTCCTACTCGCATCCTTTGAGTCCTTCGTAGATTCATCATCCTTGATGACTCCAATTGCACGCAGGTCCTTTTCAACTATGATAGCCTCTTCACAGTTTTCCAAAAGTGTTGGCCTCGCAGCTCGCTTGACGAACTGTGCAATGCTGGTCAGCAGTGCGAACATGTAGTAATCAGTGGTGATGGAGTCATGAGACTTAGTGTTCACTTGGAACTTGTTCAATATATGTGTAAACCTTTGATTGAAATCTTTCACTTTCTCTTTTCCCTCCATATTGAGGTTTCCCAACTCTTTGAGTAGCATGGTTGGGGTCTTGTCATCAATGAACTTCTGAAGGAACATGCGTTTGAATGTGACCGAGTTGCGTATAGAGTACGGTGGAAGGTTATGACACTAAGCAGCTTCACGACCAACCAAGGTACATGGGAACAACCTACGTGCAACATCATCATAACGTAACTCAAGGGTCTGCAACTGTAGGTAGAAGTTGTCTAGGTGGTCTTTCACCTCTACCGTGTTATCAGGGTTGAACTTGACATTCATTCTCTCTACTCTCTTCGGCATCTTATGCAAGACGGATGAGAGAGCCAACGGTCCCTGAGTCATCCATTCAAGATTTGGGTCATCCATCTGTTCATCTTCTTCATTCTCTTCCTCTCCTTTGGATTCTGATGTGTCTGACTCTGATTTTTTTGGTTCATCTTCGCCTCTGCCTCCTCTGTTTCCTTCTCCTCCACCTCCTACAACAAAGTATGATCCCGAGATCACAAGAGTGCCTTGTTCAGCTTGCCATAGGATTGGAGGTTCCTTTTCGTCTTCGATAGCTCCTCCTAGACCTTTAAGTATGGCAAGGGTTGCTTCCTCCACTAATGGCACTACAAATTCTGTGGGATTGGCCTCTGGCTTCCTCACTACGAATGGAAGATGTTGTCTGTTTGGGATCAGTCTGACTACTTTCACGAGCTGGCAAGTGATGGGACAAACAAAGTGAAGGTGTTGATATGAAGTCTCATGCTCAACACTAAGAGGTGAGGAGTAACCAATCGCTGAGTTTTGTGTAGGTGAGTGAGAGTGCGAGCTACTACCTTGATCAGATGTTTTTCGAATGAGTGTGAGGTGAATTTTAGCCATGTACAATTGGTTTCCATCCTTTTAGCACCAAAATTGTTGATGGTGTTGGACCTTCCAACATTCAGAGGGTGAAGGTGAGTTCCAGGTTGAAAGGGATCAGTCCCAACTTAGCTAGGAATACACAACACAAAGGACATTATTACGGGTGAGACCACCCTAGGGATTTGGGTTGAGAACCTCAACAGAGCATAGGGAAAACCACAACAAGAAATACTGAGGAAATCAACCTAATTTCTTATTCCACAAAATTGTGCAGGAGTATCCTTACCCAGATTTCCTACGTTTGGGTAGATCCCACAGGGTGCAAACCCTCAGCTTCTCCTGATGTTCTTGAAACCTGAAAATTATTCAAATGGAACATATACAACAATAGAAACATAAAGAATGTTCATGATATTAACCTTAAATCATATAAATGAATGACCAATTATACATCAATATAAGATTCATAAACGAATTAAAACATAACTTGATGCATAAACACATTTAATATCGAAAACAAAATAATGTTCCTTTTATTGAAGTTAGCTACAAGTAAACTGGAGAAACATGACCTGAGTCCTTCTCCGGCTCCAAGCGGAACCGTCCTCCAGATCCGTACTTTCCCGGCCTTCAACAATCTTCCTCCATCACCAATACATTAATATCTTAAGAAAGATGAAGGATATCTATAACAAGAAAACAAGGGTTTCCTGAAGATTTGGGGAGTGCAGGAGGCACAGGGATTTTTCAGACTTGATCAAGGATAATCTCACTATAGTATCAATATCTCATATCTTCTCCCTTAAGGCCTTCCAATGGAGGTTTATTTATACTTCTCCAAATTCGTTTTTTCATTTGGGAAACAGTTGGGCCACGGGCAATAGGAGGTGGGTAATAGGTGAAACCCGTGAACTTCGCTTGAAATAAATGAAATTTAATTTTTTTAAGTGTTTTAACACATGTATGCAGGTTGGGTATCTTCTGACCCATGTGTAGACACTTTTATCACAGGGAAACGTAGCGTATAGGGAATAAAACATTGTTTTTTAAATTTTGGACCAAGTCTAGAAGGAGGGGTTTCCTTAGGTCACAATCAGAGCATCAGATCTACCAAGAGTGGTAAATGGTGTTATAACATACATACACAACTTCCGGCAGAGAAGTCCACTATGATGTGGAAGTCACAACATACAAGGTAAGATAACACGTACAACACTCACAGATTAGTCCGAGACGATTGGAACGGTTGTTATAGCAAGGTTCAAGTGGAAGGTTTGTCTGATTTCCAACAGAGTAGTTGACACGTACAAGACAACATTAATAGCATATATAATGCATTTCCATTAATACATTATGCATTACAATAAATGAATCAGCTCAAATGTAGAACACATGGTTAAAGCAACAACATTACAACTATTAAAGATCAGTCTTAAAACAAGTACAATACATGTGTGAAAATGTGTTGGCCTGTTGACAGGCTTCTGAATTAAGAAAAAGTTCCAAGACACATCATTACACCATACATCACTAACACCATTAGTAGGGCGTTGGAGCCACTACTTACTCCTCAAAGAAAATAATACAGACTCTCTTGGCTATGTGGAGGAGCTTAGGTGAAAATTCCTTTCATGTACAAATGATGGGGGTATTTATAGCCAAGGGTGAAACTGACTCTTGTGGTTGTTCGACTACCCTCATGACCATTCGACTTCCATGAATTTCTAACTTACATGACTCTATGTTCAACAAGTGGGTCTCTTGGACTTCCACGTTACATCACATTGATTGACAACAAGCCCATTGTGGAGATGTGGGCAACATGACTCATTACTTGACTTGACATGACTTGACAAGACAATGCTGGTACATTCGTGCTCTTGCTAGAGTGCATGTCGAGCTATAGTGCTTCTAAGTGATGGATGTCTTCATGGTGTAACATAGCTTCACCTCTACATGGAAAAGTGCACAGAGTCTTTGATGTTCCTAGGTTCACTTGATGAAGTTTTTGGCTTCTAGTGGGCCCTGACCTAGGTTCAACATTAGTTAGCTAAATAAATCCCTACACTACTGGCCCTTTTGGCATCAACCCATGGAGCATGGACTGAAGTCTCACCTAAAGTAGTATGGGGGGATGCTGGAACCAATTTTTTGCACCCCGAGATGGTCATGATGTTAGTTTATACCCTCTGACCCTACTTCCGCACAGGTTGCTAAGTCTTAGGGCTCTGTCAGTATACCATTTATTACGCCCTTCAATACCTCCATGAAGGTGTACAATTGACTTTCACGCATCCCTAACCCATTGTCCAGGTACTTTCGCACAGCTATGACAATATATTATATAGGTTCCCAAGTTATCTCAAGTGTTTTACTTACCTCACTAATCAATCATAGTTAGCGCTATGTAAACTGATATCCTTACTTGTGTTCAATTAACTCATACAATCACATATATTCGTGCATCAAATAAACATTGTAAATTAAACCCAAAATTCAATATAATTAGATGCATTAACAAGAACTAAATAAACAGTAATTTTCGAATACTTCTCTTTATTTATATCTTCCAATTTAATATAGACTCTATTCGCCCTGCGCACACAGCTGCAGGGGTCTGTGCACTTAGCTGCAGACTTCCACCTTAGGCCTCTGCGCACACAGCTGCATAACCTCTACCTATGCTAAGATTCGAGGAAACTTAGACTTCTCCACTCTATTTCACTACTTTCTTCCTTTTTTTCCTACTGAGAGCTTACTTAGCTCCTTTTTATACAATCCCATGGTCTGTGAACCATGGGTGGATCTTTACAGCCGACTTGACACTTTACAAAATAAGGGCAAACAACCCTTTATGACTCTTGACACCTTCGTGCTCCATGACCACAAAATGCAGAGACTTTACAACTTTATTACAAAATTATCCCAAAGCATGGGCTTTTAGCCTCAAAACTACTCTTGGGGGAATCCGTTCCCAACAGGCCCCGAACAAAAACATGGTGACTCACCCTCGAGTCACTCTGCAGGCATGGAGATCTTGGAGAGAAGACCTCCCAGCTTGACCTATATGACTGCCACTTCGACGATGCACTGTGCGACTACCTGCTTCACTTCCTCAACCAACTGCTCTGTCATTCGTCCTGAATTGTCAACCTGAAGCTTCTGCTGAATTACTTGAATATTAGCAAGTTTTCCTTCAATGGAGGTCGTGACTAAATAAGCTTCATCCAACCAAGGCATCAAGCGTGCCTTCAGCACTACCTCTTTGTACTGCGCTGCATATACCTGTTCCTTTAATTTTTTGGCCTCCTATAGCTTCGCCAGTCTCTTTGTGAGAGCGATGGTGTGCGTTGTATCTTTTACTTTATCATAGCACTGCTGCATTTCTCGCGCCTCTATCTCTGGCCACTATATATTAGGATCCTCTTGTAGACTCGTCAAGACCTCAAACGACTGTTCAAACAGTCGTGTGCAGTGTGCTACTACACTGTCTACCGCCGCTATCACCTTTGTGACAGTGGTAGCATGCTACTACTTTACTTCCAGTGGAGTTAAAGGTTGGGCCTTCAACTATAAATCTGCAATCTATAGGTTCAGCTCCACCTGAACCTTAGCCAACTCTGTATGAGCATTTCACACCCCTGTAGCAAGCTTGCGAACGTGCACCTTGACCAGTTCTCCCTCAGGAATGGCCAACTCTGGGACCATTTGGCACGCTCCCTCCATGACCTGAACTATTTGCTTATTCTGGTCGGTTACCTCAGTGACAGTGGTGATGTTAGAGTCTTGTTGTAGGGAAAGCTACACATTATTGATCTGTTGCTCACCAATCACTTACACAGCACGCTGTTGGCAGGCCCTCACCTTCGTGATCAGCCCATCTTGCAGTAGGTGGCGCGCCTCGCCAAGAAGTGCTACCAAGTTAAATCCCACTCCCTTGAGGGCGCCGACAGCAGGCCTGTCAACTTCATTTTTGTGGTCGGTGCTCCATCTGGTGGCAGCTTCTGAAGTACCAATAGCAAGGCTGGTGGACACCATGCAAGCCTGTTATGTGTGAATCTGCAGCTCATGTAGACCTGTTTGGATGGCCCCCAATAGTTTTTGTTACTGCTACTCGAACTCCTGCAATACTTCCATGGTGACATCCCGCATCGTGTCTCCAATGTGATTCAAATCTACCTATGTTAGGGCGATTGGGTCCAACGACATCTTACTGGCCTCAGATTTCTTCCTCAGCCCCACATTTTCTTCTTCTCTTGGATGTTTGATGCATTACGATGCCATTCGCAGGTCCACTCCATGCTGCTCTATTTGCTCGTCCATTTCTTCCTCTATTTTGGGCGAAGGTGACCTTGCACCTTTGTTAGAGCCACGCTCTGTTTCACATGTCTACTTTTGCTTCCTACTGGGTGACATCGTACTCTGCCTATGCCTTGTCAGCAGCATCCTTCTTCCTCTTCTTATCTAGTTGCACCATCTTGAGCTAGGCCTCCTCCTTTTTAGGTTGCGTGGTGGACTTGCTCGAGCCCACCACTAAGTCTGAGGTAGTGCGCTACTTTGTCCGCTAGTGATCAAGAGCTGCATCAATCATGTCATCTGTTGCTAGGTAAGGCATGCCATCCCACTTCTGCTCAAGGTCCTTTTGTGCCCTGATTGTGACAAGCAGAAAGTCTACCTTGAACTCCACATACTACTGCAGTTTGGAAAACACAGTAGGCGAAAATCGCGGTTTGCGATTGATAGGAATGCGTATGTTCATTTCCATTACGATCCAAAAGATCTTGCTGTCCTTGATGCGGTGAGCATCCTTGGTCACCCACAGCGAAGTGTACTTCATTGATTCTGGTAGGTCTGACACGACCGAGGGGAATTGACTGTCTTCGGGCAGGTCCTAAGCTACTAGCGCAATGGATATCAAGAGCCACGCATAGTGGAAGGTCTTGCTGAGCTCTTGTGCCTCACAACAATTCACAAGGAACTCACCGCAGAGATAGCGTGCCCAATTAAACTAGGCTCCTTCAGTGCATTGGGATGCTAGAGCAACGACGGGTGCCGACACTTCATCTACGCAACAGTTCCACATAAATTTTCCTTCCAAGATCTTCATGGCCACCTTGACTGCAAGGTTGCAGATACTCGAGATGGCATAGCCACGTGGATTCTTCACAAGCTTGAATTTCTCCTTCATGGCCTCCACGAGGGCCTGTTCGCCACATTTTCCACCAAACATCATGGCCGAATTCTCCCGTGTATAGGGCAGCCACATGCTCCTATTAATCAGCCTATCAACGATGGGTATAGACACCTCCAGCCACAGACCCCATCATACACCAAGCATAGCAACTGCTTGATGACCAATATTGTAATGGTTGTGTAGGTGTAGTGCAGAACCCATAGCAGGTTGAGCATACCTGCTTTGTCTACACCCGTGAACCACTTCCGCAGTTCCAACGCAATCATCTCAGTGCTTGTGAACAACGCAATGCATTAGTTGTTTTATCGCCAAGTGTGGGAACTTGTCATTTTTAGCTAAGTCCCAATATTCTAGTTTCAACAAAGGAACCCACCCCAAGTGCGGTCCTTAAAAGACAATCTTGTTCGACAGCAGAGGTATGTGCAGGGCAACCTTGCTTTCGTCGATGTCCTTTGGAACTTTAGTCTTCCCTTTATGCAGAGGGACATATTTGGGCAACCTAGTGATAGGGTCAGAACCCTCTAATTCATTGCTCTCCACTTCCACCCCCAAATCCTCATCATCCATCGAGATGTCCTTAAATTTATTCCTCCTCTAGTTCCAACTTAATTGTTTTTCCCTTTTCCTGTGTGGTGGGCTTGTCCTTCTATGGGTTTCTTCTAGGTGATGGGTGCACTAGTATTGCAACCTACTTTCCCTTCTTATCCTTCACACTATCTTTGATCAGGGTAGGCTTCGGTCTAGGAATCCATGGTGACATGGGAACTTCAACTAGTACCTCTACAACCTTTGGAGCAGCTCCTTCTGCCTCCACAACAACCTCCAACACAGTCCCCTCAGCTGTCACTTCTTCGGTGTCCATAGCTTTGAATCATGGGATAAAATCACAGATGAAATTGCGGTTGGAATCTGGAAATTGATCAAACACTAGGCAGTCAAGGAATTCTTCAAAGAATGCGTGGATCATGCATATCTGAGAGCTCACCAACTCAATGTTCAAAATGCCATGTGTTTTTCGTTGGGCCTCTAGCTGTAATTTATAGGTCATTTTGAATTCAAATCTGACCATTCCCTCCCCATTTGATTAATTAATGCCGGATTGGTGACAGATTTCCAAGGATCTTACCGATAGATTTTTTTCTTAAATGTCGGCCACCCGTTTCATTTGGCCACATTCTCATCGTTAAATCATGAACAATGAATTTAACGGTCACTTTCTAGCTGACCTACACAGTTTTTCCCTGGGTAGCACAACTCTCTCCATGTTGTCGTGAACCCTCTAATATTGCCTCATTCCGCATAATCCTCCAATCGCGCAGTTCCCCAACCTGGCAATGTAGTTTATAGTTCTGTGCCTCCTTTCAGGTGCCCAGAGTGCTAAGACTATGTTACCTTCATATAGTCATCTGGCTGGATCACCAGTGTATGGCTTCAATCAGATGCCATTCACCTTTCCTAGGAAGGGATCTCCATTCAATTTAACCAACTAAACTGCTCCACCATCGGTAATCTCCTTAATGACATAGGGCCCTAGCCAGTGCATTCTAAATTTCCCTAGAAATTTATCAAACTTACTATCATGTAACAAAATTGGATCATTTACCTCTCCAATCTTCATCCATTTGGGCTTTGTTTCCATACCAATATTTACCTGTTTCATTCTCAGTGTTGCGGTTGTATCAAGATTCTTGATCTGAGGTCCCTTGACCTCACGGTGACCATTGATTTCAGGGATATCAATCTTTCGGGGTTCCTTGTCTTCTTCTTCGACTGTCACGTTACAGAATTCCATCACGTGGCTCAGTTGAGTAGTCCAGTCGAGTTGAATCAGATCTAAAGGATCCTGCAGTATCCTAAAGATTTCTGCTTTAACTTCTTGTAGCGCTTCGTCAATACATTCTAACCCATATTCGAAGATGAACATCATTATGAACCCTTCGCATAGAATATCCCATTCTCCTGTGCCATGGTGGAGCTCTATCTCCAAGTACGAGTTCATTGGAATGACATCCAAGGTGTGACAAAACAAGTGCACCCATTTAGGTTGGGACTTCGCACTATAGGTCTTAGACCATTTGGCCAAGTTTGCACATGGATCATCCTTCCCATCATACTTGTGTGTCACTTGTACCTTAGGCTTCCCAAAGTGTGTTCTCATCATCTTGCTGCACTCACGCCAGTCGTCAAAACTAGCCTTGTGCATACCCCACCATCTCGTGGGCGTAGTCCATAGTGCCCAGTCCAAATCCTGGAAGCACTGCTTCTGTGGTACTTCCCTATCAAATGCATCGAAAAACACATCCACATCATTCAAGCCATCATAAGTGGGCAGATTTCATACCTTTGACGATAGACAAGGCATCGACCGGGTCATCATGTTACTTCATGTAGTCGATTCTACCAGCACTCTAATTCTTCATCTGAATCTGAGGTGCAGGAACTCTCGCGATCCCATGAAATTCAACTATCCGCTATTGGATTCACCCAATATTGGTCTTGCACTATTATTTTATATATGAAGTCCAAATCATCATCAATTTCGTAATCACAGACTAGTTCAATATAGTGAGATCCTTCGGCAGGATCTAGGGCTATGATTACGCGAAGTGATCTATTTTCAAATATCATCTTTTGCTTCTTTAGGTTGATTACCCCATTCATGTCAGTAGCCCAATCAATTGAAAAGAGTGTAGGGTAGGGGTTCCTTTCATCCATAATTTCTATCACTTTAAAGTCAGCCAATGCGCTCATGCCTTCAATATCTACAGTTATTGCTTGCAGTCGTCCCATGGTGATCTAGGTGGCTCGAGAGACACACACAGGACAAATAGGGCTTATGAAAGCTCAAAAATCAAAGTGATCAGAATTCTTTTGAACTAGGACCAGAGTGTAGATCTCGTCATCTTGATCGTGGTGGTGTGAACGATTCGTCAAACCAAGTCTCTATGTGAAAGCTAGGAGTAGTCAAAGTCTAGGTTGACTTGGGTCACTAGGCAAGCTTAAGGAGGCAACACTTTGGACAAAATCCAGCCACCAGATTCAAGCCAACCTGGGCTAGATTCTAGGTGAATTTGTGGCCTGATTAATTTGTCTCCTTCGGTCATTTTTTGAATTTTCAAAAATGACTAGTTGATTTTAAATATAAAAAAATATATATATAATTTGGGTGGCGAGCCATGACCCCGCCACCCCCGTCGAACCGAAAATTATAAACAAATTTTATTTATGGGCTGATGGGCCACAACCCCCATCAACCCTCCCTCAACCTCACAACACAATTTAAAAAAAAAATTAAACGTGTCTCGGTGGCCATTACACCGTCAAGCCCTCCCACCAACTCACATTCCCATATTGAAACTTAATATGGGGTTGGCGCGGGCCACCTCTGGTGGACCCGGCCCACACCCCAACAACCCACTTCATATATATGTGGTATGTTAAAAAGAGGTCGGCTACTATTGAGCTCGCACCAGCCCACGTCCTCGCGCCAGCCACATGGGTTGGTGCACCACCATGCGACGGCCCCATAAACCATGTAATGTAACGGTCAACCCATGTCACGGCCCATCAAACCATTAATGTGCCAACACTTCACCTTAATACCAATGGAACGTCAAACAAAAATGTACCAAATAAAATTTATATGCAGATTTTCGGGAGGCAGGATTTGATCCCCCAACCTCCCCTTGACTAATTACCTCTTTTACCAACGAGCCAGTGGGGCCTTTTTGTAAACTCTACTCGAAAATTTATAAATAAACTCATTTTGTCAGTGCGCCATGCAAGAATGGAGGACTAGGAGCACACACAAAAATCGAGGCGAGACAATTTTTAATTAGCTTATTTGCATGTGGAACCATGAACCTGAAAAAAACACAGGTGGAACCATGATTTGGCGAAATTCTCAAGAGGGTGAAAAATTTGCAGTGTCCAAATTAGACAAATTTTATGTGAATCTTACACCTCTCAGCAACACAAACACGATGGCGCAGTCAGAATTTCGATCTAAGCAGTAGATTTGCAGAGGACCTAGAGGAGGGAATCTTTGAGGAATCTAGGGGGAATCTAAAAGATCCCTTGAGCCCTAGATTTCCATTTTCTCAGAATTCAGAAATTTGACAGTCGATTTTTCACTATTCGATACCAAAAATCTGATGGTTCATTCAGATTTTTCATTTTCTCATTTCATTTTTCGGCAAATTTTCAAAGTGGAGTGCAAGTGTCAGCATTTATGTGCAAGCATCCATTTCCATGAGATTCGATGTAGCAACATTGATGGTACGACCAGCTTCAGTAGTTTGACATCCTTTTCTTCAGATGGCCCCTGGATGTGAGGTTTATGCAATTGTTCATGTACTTATTTCGCTATGAGATGCATTGTGCTACACTGATCCCTGTTGATGTTTGATGTGGGATCTTGTTTCTTACTTGTCTCATGATTCCTGCTTGATGTGATGCGGAATCATTTGTGGGATGTACTTGTTGTCATGATTCGTCATGTTTTATTTGAGTTCCCTTTCTCATTATGTTAATGGGATATTCATGTGTCGCCATGTATGATTGCATTGAAATCCACTTTATGCCATGTTGGCTGGATGCTCATTATCACCATGCATGAGTTTATGTCATACTGATAGGAGTCCTTTTTTACTAATAGTTCCTGTAGTGGAACATCTCTTGGAGCCACTACTGTGTGAGGGCATTTTGTTTGTATGATAGCGACGTCATATGTTATGTACATCATCAGTATTGACATCACTTAATGCAGCGACCTACACCATCTTGACACTGAGGCCCGGAGATGTAGTCCCTCCTGGAAGAACTCTGTTATCAACGAATTATGTTTTCATGTGTTGATGATTGCCATGCTACTCTTCTTTACAACATACATATGTATTCATTTATGTTCTTTTAAAAATGAAATTTAACACATCACCAGATTAAAAGGTCTTGGAAGGGTCCTTTGTCACACCCAGACCCGGATCAAGTGGTATCAGAGCGGTCTTTGCATGGATGTGAATTGCAAGCATGAACAATGGAACGTGCAGTGACAGAGGATGAAAAATTGATGTACAAGACCATGCTAAAAATTTCTCAAAGGGTGGAAATAATGTATGAAACTCTACAGAAAGAGACAAAGGAAAAGGAGCAATTACAGCTTCAGTTGCAATCCATGGAAGAGGCCCTCGAAGAACTAAAGTGCAACAACCAAAATATTCAAACAGAGAACGTTGAATTGAAGATGCTTCTACATGAAGAGAAAGAGGAAAAATATTTTTTTCTACGACAACTACAATCTAAGGATGAGGCCTTGGAAAAGCTGCAACATGACCCATGTGAGCTAAAAAGTAGTCCTCTGAATTCATGTATGTTTCTTGATGATGATTTTGTTGTTTTTGAAAATCATACCACAAGAATTGGCTCCAAACTATTGAAGAAAATGGGGTATGAAGGAAAAGGCTTGGGCATTAATGGCCAAGGCATGGTAAACCCCATCAAAGTAGAAGAATTACCATGTCAAGAAGGACTTGGGTATGTCTGAAAGGAAGTTGGGGAATCCGCTGAGACAGCTAGCGAACCAATAACAACAGATGATGATAAGTCCTCATCAGTTCTTTCCAAATCAACAGAGGAGGTAAAAGATGTTGATTTTCTTTCGGTTTTGTCTTCACATTGTATGATTTTTGTTGGAGATGTGGAGATACCAATTACATGGAAAAGCATGAGGCTTCTTACCAGGACGAGGAACAAGGAGGAAAAAAAACTTGGTGTTAATAACCAAGGCATAACTAAACCATTGGAGGTTATGTAGAGACCTCAATTTGCAAAATTGAGATACACCAAGGGAGAATGCTCAAAGTGTCAGATGCTTCTGAGACATCATCAAAATCGTCAAGGAAAGAGAATGATGGGAACACATCCCCACCATCCCATGGCAGGGAAAGAGTTGAGGCAAGCTCTTATCACCATAATGACACTAGAGACGGCAAGGAAAGATATAACCAATTTCAATATTCGAATGTTCATTTCGATTATAATCATGTTGTTAATGGTGCATGTAAAACATGGCATCGAAAAACATGTACCTTTTGTGGATTACATAACCATGCATTTTCTAAGTGTTGGAAAAGAATAACAGCACATGAAAGGAGAAGGCATGAAAGACCCTCTCAATAGCAGGAAAAGAAACATGTTAAGAATATTTGGAGGAAGAAGACCTATTGTAGTCATTGCAACAGAAATGGCCATCAAAGAGCCACATGTTTGAGGCACCATCCAGAGCAGTGCCTCAAAGACAAAGTGTCAATGCATGAAATAGGTGAAACAATTGTTTGACAAGGAAAAGGAGGTGACCCATTCACATTGATAAGTGAAAAATGGTTTCTATATATGTTAGATTGTCATGGTCTTGCTTTTGTAAATCATTTGTTGCATTTTAAAATGCGAAAGTGATGATGTGTTTCCATCACTTGTTAAGCCACAATGATGTCTGGTTTCATTATGTGATGCATTTTAACATACAAGGAAAATTCCCTCACACAGGAGTGGCTCCACACAGGAGTGGCTCACACAGGAGTGGAAAATTCCCTCACACAGGAGTGGGTTATACTAATAAAAATAAGGGGTTACACTAGTAGTATAGGGGCCTAACATGCCCCTCTCCTTCAAAAAGCGTTTTCCTCAACGCTTAAGTAGTTCTTGATGCTTCTATATAAAATTCTTGTCCTCCCATGTGGAATATTCAGCGGGTAAGTTCTTCCACTTGATGAGATACTCTAAAATTGATCGATTTCGTAGCTGTCGGGTTCTTGTTTCTGTGACTGCTCCAGGTTCCAATATGATTTTTCCTTCCTCTTCAATTTCTGGCAATATTGCTTGAATTGGGATCTTTTGCAACTTTTGAATAAGTGGCCATACGTAACAATATGGGCACTACATGGGTACATCAATATAATAAGTGGGTTATACTAATAACAATAAGGGGTTACACTAGTAGTATAGGGGTCTAACATGGAGCCACTCCTGTGTGAGGGAATTTTCCTTGTATGATAGAAACGACATCTCTTATATACATCATCACTATTGACACCACTTAATGCAGCAACCTACACCATCTTAACACCAAGGCTCGAAGACGTAGTCCCTCCTTGACGAACTCCGTTATCAATGGCTTATGTTTTCCTGTGTTGATGAATGTCATGTTCCTCTTCTTTACAACATGGAGATGTATTCATTTATGTTCTTTTAAAAATTTAGTTTAACACATCACCAAAGTAAAAGGCCTTGGAAGGGTCCTTTGTCACACCCGGACTTATATCACATGGTGACAATTTTCTGCTGATTTTCCATCCTTAATTGAATCAGAGACCACTATAGCACAAGTCTCCCCATCCATTCCCAAGTCTTCTTCGGCAAAACCTTCGCATCTGACCCCGAATCCAGAATAACCTAATCCATTCCATATTCTTGTATCTACGCGGTGAGTCTCATCTCATGCCTTGTCCTTGCCTTATGCTGACCAATCTTTCGTACCACGCACGGTTCACCCAGAGAATTTCCAATGCATCTATTTATTAGTTCTTGTAACCCTTTCACAGTCTTTCTATCATACAACAGCTTCACGCAGGTCTTTAGAAAGGTCGTAAGCATATAAGGGTCCATTTTGAGAACAGGCTTATCCCGGCCCCCTAAGGTAGAGGCCTTAGCAAAGCTCTTTTTTGCGTCAATGAACATTTCACGTGCACGCTCCAAATAAAATTCATCCTCCTTTGCCACAACTTTGAGAACCCATGCACTATCTTCGGGTTGTTTCCCCTTATCGTCGCCCATTGCAATTCCACTTCGGAGAACTATATTCACATTCGGATCCTCTTCGCAAGGCTCAACCCTCATCATCTGTAGGTTCTGAGTCAGCTCTGATGGTAGCACCCCTTTGTCTCGTATCCTCGCTATCAGTGTAGGATAGTCCTCTGTCTCATGATCAAATTGAGTACAATATTTGTACGAAAGACGCATTGGGTTAGTGTATTCATGGGCATAGTTTCCTGGTCCTCCACAATTGTAACAGATCAGTTGTCCCTGACCTTTGCCAGGTCCTCCTCCTCCTCGTCCTCGCTCACCCCCTTGAAAGCCTATTCGCGCCATCCCAGTGCTCTGGTCAGGGGGCCACATTTCTACCTAAACTCTATAGGCTAGTGCTCTGTCCATCATCAATTCATAACTTCTGAATTTGTGCTCATCATGCCCTACCGACCTGTAGATGTTGTAGAAAAATTGTTGTGGTGTTTGTACAAACTTCTACAACAAATGACAATTATTAGTGATATGTTTCCTTGCTACCTGACATATAGCACACCACAACATAGGCCCCACGCTCGGTCTTGCTAGGGATTTCGGCCTCAAAGGCATCAGTCCTCCTCCTACAATATAGATCAAAAAGATCTGATAGTGGTCTTTGTCATGCCCCTCACCCTTACATTTCAGGCACCATATCTCTTCGCACGCCTTCAGTCAAATTGTTCTGTCCTACTTCAAGCTTTGCATTTTGAGGAAATATTTTTCAACTGTGCATGGATCTGCTGAACCACCAGATTCAGATCTTGCATCAGTGTTTCATGCAGTCTTATTACAATCTCCAAGGCCTCTGCCTGAGTTGTAAGCTTATGTTGTGATAGTACAACCCTTAGGTGAGGCAGGAGTGAAGCCACGGACCACTCGCAGTGCTCTCCATCTGTTATGTTCATATTAGCTTCGTAGATTTTACACTTCAATATTTGATCGAATTCCCAAGCTGTCTCACCTGGTTTCATCATGATTTCCTTGAACCCCACAATTGATTGCACCTCAGATTCAGGCCTATTAAACTCTTTATTCAATGCGTTCTAGATCTCTTCCAACCTAACATTTGGGTTATCATTAGAGTACTTGATGTACCAAGTAGCACGTAAGCCTATAAAGTACTAATCAATGTTTCCTTCTTCACGTGATCTTCTGTGGTGCCATGAGCTTCCCATATAGATTTTATGACGAACCAGAACTGGTCCGGGTCCTCATTTCCCAATCCCTTAAACAAAGGCAGCTTCATTGCATTCACCATGTTGAACTATGGTGGAGGTGGTGGTGGTGTGGGCGAAGTTGCGGGTGACGGTGGTGAAGTTGGAGGTGGTGTTGGTGGAGGTGGCAGTTGCGAGAATCCTTGTTTTATCAATTGAACTGCACTTCACAGAGTAGCCTGTGCTACTCCCTCTTCATTACTCAAAGGAGGTAAAATCAGTGGGCTATATTCAGGGCCCTTTATTCCTTCGTTCCTATATTTCTTTCCACTTCACATAGCTCTAAACATCAAGGTAGTTGCATAACCCATTTTTTGCACAATAACATCTTAATCCAAGTATTTAAAGACTTCAAGTACTTACCTTGCGGACCTTTGAAAAAGTGTTGCTCCGCCTTGCTATAACTGACTAAGGTATCGACCGTGAATTCAGTCAAAGTCCTCTTATGATACGGTCGAGCCAATGATTTACAGCATGGAAAATCTTATCCCTAGAAGCTTCTATTCTCTGTACTAGCTCCGAGGTCCAGAAAATAGGACCGTCAAGCCTCCACCTTCATCGATTATCTACTAGCTTCGCGATGCACTCGTATTACTCAACTAGAAAGGAAAAAAAAATGTCTCGTGGATTTTTGTATATAGGTACCTACCTAGCCACTATTCCTTTGTCAGCCGCATGTTTCTATTCTCCTGCATCATGAATTCATGAATCTTTCTATTCAAATAGTCCTCGATCTCTTTCGTAGTTGGACTCCAGTGATAAGACATCACACATCTCTTATACAGATTCCAGTTCCGACAACTGAACCATTTTTTGGCTTTGTGGGCCCTCACCCAAGTTCAGCGTTAGTTGGCCAAACAAATCCCTACACTACTAGCACTTTTGGCATCATCCTGCGGAACGCGGACCGATGTCTCACCTGAAGCAGTATGGAGGGATGCTAGAACCAAGTTTCCACACCCTGATATGGTCGTGATGTCAGTTTATACCCTCTACCCCTACATTCGCACAAGTCATTAAGCCTTACGACTCTGTCAGTCTACCCTTTATTCTGCCCTTCAGTACCTCCATGAAGGTGTACAATTGACCTTCACATAGCCCTAACCCATGGTCTAGGTACTTTCACATAGCTATGACAATGTATTGTATAGGTTCCCAAGTTATCTCAAGTGTTTTACTTATCTTACGAATCAATCACAGTTAGCATCGCGTAAACTGATATCCTTACATGCGTTCAATTAACTGATACAATCACATATATTCATGCATCAAATAAACATTGTAAATTAAACCCTGAATGCAGTATTATCAGATGCATTAATAGGAAATAAATACAGAGTAATTGTAGAATACTTCTCTTTATTGATATCTTCTAGTTTAATACAGACTCTATTCGCCTTGCACACACAGTTGCAGGGTTCCACGCATTCAACTGCGGACTTCCACCCTAGGCCTCTGCGCACTTAGCTGCAGGGTCTCTACCTACACTAAGACCCGAGAACGTTGAGTCTTCTCCACTCTACTTCACTACTTTCTTCCTTTTTTCCTACTTAGAGATTGATTACTTAGCTCCTTTTTATACAATCTCATGGTCCGTGGACCATGGGTGGATCTTTACAGCCGACTTGACACTTTATAAAATAAGGGCGGACAACCCTTTATGACTCTTGACACCTACGCACTCTGGGACCACAAAATGTGGAGACTTTACAACTTTATTATAAAATTATCCCAAAACATGGGCTTTTAGCCCCAAAACTACTCTTGGGGGAACCCGTCCCCAACAAAAGCTCTAGCATGTTGTTCCTTGCTTTCATGTTGGAACGCTTCACAAGCTCACTTGTTCGTGAAGGTGAATTTTCATCACATTCGTCTGCTTCATGAACCTGTCCATCTACATGTGCTCCATTCGTTCATCATGTTCATCATCTTCACATGTTTTTGGGCGTACCTAGACCTAAAGTCACTATGACGAGATGACATAAAATCAAAAATCCCTTAGTCTACCATGACACATGATCAGTCATTTGCGAGTGATCGTGAGAGGCAGCAGGGCTATGATGCAGGATGATGGCTCTAGGCAACTGCTGATGAAAATTATGCAAGAGTCATTGAGAGATGGAGATAGGCGATATGACTTGACATTGACTGACTGTAAGGTATAGCTTGGCTAGGAGGCAAAATTGTGAAAATTTTGGGAGGAATAGTCCGGGTTGTTGGAAGGCAAGGTAGGCAAGCTCTGCTCATTTTTTGGAATGAATAGTCAACAAGGGCTAGAGAGCAAAATTTACGCAATTTTCCAGAGGAACGGGTCGAGCTACATGAGGGATCAGTAGGCAGGGGTTGCACTATTTTTCTGGGGAACTTCCCAAAATATTGGCAGCTGGAATGTAGGTTTTAACCTCATACAGAAATTACCTACATGTGAATTCTAAAACAAAAAAAATAAACAATGCGAGAGCATAACACATAAAACACATATACAAAGAGATTTCCCTTGGATCCAAAAATCGAGACTACCAGCTTGATTTTTCATATTTTCCTTTCAATGTTACAATACATATTTATACATTCCGAAGCATCCAATACCACGGACCAAAAATGATTGTGTCCAAAACCATGGAACGAAAGCCATCGCATCCAAAACCATGTGCAAAAATCGTGCACAAAACCATAGGTAGGTCCACCCAACCTAACATAGGGTCCAAAACCAAAAATTTCTGGGGCGCTGCCCCTAACCCCATACAGTGGGGTTACCTGCAACCCTCAAACCCCTTGTGGCTCTCCCCGCTATGCAATCGGTGCAACGAAGGGGGGACTCTGCCCCCCTTCTAACCCCGTGGTTAACTACATGGCCTAGTCATGGAAAGAATATAACACAACCCAACACAAACTTGTGCAACTCCCAGAGGGAAATGTCAGTTAGCTGTTCAGTCACTAGCAGCAAAAACTGTGAAATTCTTCGAGGGAATAGGAAATCTACCACTGGGAACTGCTAGATGGGAAAATTGCATTAAGGCAGGGAGGCCAACCTGCTGATCATATCTGCGTAATTTCTGAGTTGAACTGACTAATGGGCAATGGGAGGCCTGATCATGAGCACTGTACAATTTTTGAGATGAACAACTAGTAAACTGACTGGGTGGCCAGCATGAGTGCTGATTAAAATGCTTGCAGGCATCACAACTTGAAAGAACTAGCTTGGTGCTTCTACATTGTTCTGGTTGACAATCAACCGAATCGAAAGCAGGGTGATGGTTAGGCAGTCAGTGAAGCGTTTGGTCATCAGAACTTCAAAAAAAATGACTAAGTGTGTGAACAGTCAAAAGATGCATAGCTGATCATACAAACACACACTCACATGACTTGACGACAAAAATACCAAACCATCTGGATACATATTTTAAACATGACTGACCGACGGTGCAAGAAACAAGCGTGACACTTGTGATTGATCGTTCATGATTGAGACGATACTTGCGCGACATTGAATGTAACTCTGTGTGTGAGTGTGACAAATTATTTCATGGAGAACACATCAAACACATATGAAGCAAAGACCTTGAGCATAACTAGAAAATGGTCACAAGCATGACTTAGACATCAACATGCAAAGACTTGTGTGCAATAAACAAGAAAGGCGAATGTAAAGACTCACACGAGCTCATGGAGTGAACCCGAGTGTGTGCATTCATCAAGTGAAACTCTCGAAGGGAGGCTCCGAAATTGATGCAAGACAAAATTTTGGAGGGTGGTTGTAGCCACTACAACACATATATAATGGAAATTGCATAATATCAGACCTCCTCAATCAGATATCTAAAACAAAATGAATAGAACTGAATCACTACTTGAAGCAAAGATTTATATTAAAACTAATCACTGGTATTTATATAAATGATTATAATGATTCCATAGAGGGATGATATAAATGTAACTAGAAAAATTTGCCACAAATATATTTGAGAATAATGCCAGCTCTTCCTCACATGCCTATTGGCCACTGGTCTTCTATTTGTTTTCCTTTTTAAGTTGAAAATTATCCATTCCAAACCTCCAAAAACATGTATTTACTTGCTCAGTAATGAAAACTGTTATGTCAAACTCACCATTCAGTTTTAACCAACTATCATTTCGTTTATCTCTAAGGTTCATTTTTAACTAGTTTCATTTCTCATATCACAAGTAATAAGTTACTCCAACAAATTTTAAATCACTAATAACGCACACTATATTTTAAGTCACTAATCAACACAAAAATAACTTCCAACAAAATTACATTCTATAGTTACTTCTATATATTCCAAAATTTTGAGTTGAAAGTTTTACCAAACAATCATTCTTCTACCTTGGGTTGGGAGGTTATCTACTTCGAATTTCGATTCACATTTTTGCGGTGACTCTCCAAACCACCTCCCCACTTATCTTTGCATTAGAAAGAGTGAACATGCAAAGTTCGTTAGTTTACCAATGATTGGAGTGCATAAAAGCTAATATCAAGCATAACTATAAATTCATATCTACAGGGTTAGTCCTTTCTCTAAATGATTAAAGGTGATTCCACCATACCTAATGGAAAAATAACACTGAAAAGTGGCAAACCAAGGAATTTTTATGATTGTTCTTTAGCTTTAAACAATTTTCTCAAGTAAAAAAAAATCATTTAGTGAACGCAACTCCACATATTGTACAAAATACCGACATATCTACCTCTTAAGCAATGTGCAATTACATACAAATTCGAAAAACCAATCTACCACAACCCTAGAAATTTGCATGGAAATGAAAAGGTGGATGGCAGTCCAAACCTCGCTTATAACAAAGTTTCGATATGATGATCTTGTCCACTTATACATACTTGGGTAAAAACATTCTTAATGAAAACTCCTAATAAAAATCGTTTGAATCACCCTTACAATACAACAATTCAAACCCTGTTGATTTTGAACAATAAAAATTCTTCTCTTGGATGCGAGAAGGGGAAACCATGCAAGATGGCCACATGGTTTCTCCCCTTTCACCCTTCTTGTGCTTACAAATATTTTCTTCCGACCATGATATTTTGCTGAGATTCCTACATATATTAAATAATTCACCCACCGAAGAAGCCCATGTTGTGACCATAGCTTTAATTGGTGCCTTGTTGATTAAGCCTTGAAATGGAATCAATGTTCACTGGGTGAATAAGAAAAAAATCTAGAGATTCCTGAAAATCAAGTAAAAATAACCTAACAATGATGAAACTCAAATGGGGATAAATTATATAATCATAACAATGAGTGCATGCATGGGTATACACGATATGTATACATCCATCCTTTTAACTATACAACAAGTTAATGCATGCATGGTTTTACACAATGTGTGTACATCCATCCTTTTAAGAGTACAACAAGATAAAACAGAAAGAAAAAACAAACAAGCATAATGATTTCCTTCAGAAAATTACATTGGATTGTTTTATAGGGGAGTTTTATGTAACACCCTCCTCCCACATCTACCCATGTAACCGAACAACCAGGGTAAACATGTGATGAGAGGCTACTATGATGGGATTAAACCTCTTATGTGACCTTAAGCAAGTGGAATCGATGTAAACACAACATATAAACCTTCCACATTAGTAATAGGACTCCTAGGAACCATCCCATCCTCTCAAGTAATTAGCCCATGGGTCCCACTAAGTTTTTAGACCAAGTAATCCCCAAACTCTCCCATGATATGGGCATGCATGCGTCTAGAGGGCACTAGATGCTCCCATAGCATGGCATGTCAGCATCTAGGGACTATTTTGCTGAGTGTTGTGCCAGTGTCCTCAGGATTTGAGCCACTTTCTTAGGCTGAGAGCCGAGGTCACTGCCAAGAATTAAATGACACCATCAAAATAGAAAGATTGAAAGGTAACAATGATACAAATTCAATTAATTGAACAAGAGATTGACTGGACCCCTACTAGCTATGAGAGACATTTCTTCGAACATATCACAAATATGTAATCTATAATTGTAAACAACAAATTTAAGCATAGGGGTCTCATGCTTATCTAAGAATTAATAAGAAGCATTTTTGTGATATACCATTAGCTGCATTATCATCTATCAGCTCATAGAGACATCTTTTATTGATTTACAAATCAAAAAATGAGGAAATCCATACATCATCACTATCATAGTCCATGCTTATAACCAACATAATAACAACAAAAATATCAAGGATACATCAGCCACAAAATCCACATATAAACCAGTAGATTTATACATAAGATATCAAGGAGAGAACCTCTTATTAATTAACGCAAAATCCAACCTAGGATGGGACTACCATGTTCCACCTGACCATAGAATGTCTGAGCCAAATCTCTCTTCAGCCATTCACCCATGTGCCATATTCCAAGCATGAATGTGGGACTGAAACCAAAATAACCAACCGAGGAATCTCGAGGCTAAATCACCTCACCCTCACCAATAGAAACCTGACCTTACCACAATCCATCTTGGATAACTATGCCAACACAATAAACATGTAATAGCAGGCTTTACCATGGTCTCCACCAAACTACTAGGCCAAAAACAACATGGATTCCACTAGCTTTCTCCACCTACACCATGAGAAATTTTCCTTTCTCCTAATCTCTCAGGCTTTACCATAATACACACCCGATCACTAGGACCTAAACCAAGACCCACTCTCCAGTCTTTAATGCATATCTCATCCCGGGATTACTAGGCCTGATGAAGAGCACCCACCTCTAAGCTTTATCATATATCTTGCCATTCATCAGTAGAGGATTCCTAGGCCCACTGAGGCAAAACAAAATCTGTCTTTACTGCAACCCATAGTCTGATTCAGGGGTCACTAGGCCATGTGTTCTATCATTTAGAGATCGACCTCACTCAGCTTCGAATCCATTTGGCAATCCAGCGCAACCAAAACGTGAGAATCCCATCACACCATGGCTATCTGTAAATGGCAAGGCTAGGCTGAAAACACTATCACACCTAGAAAAACCCATGCCATAACAGTAAAGAACCACATGCAATACAATGCATGCTAAATCTAGAAAAGAAAACAGATATGTAAGTTGATACCTACAAGGAATACTAATGTAGTTGCTTGATCCTTCTCTTCTTTCCTTGACATTTTCTTCCTTTTTTCCTTCTTGTTCCAAATTCCAAGTATGCCACAGTCCTCTAAGAGTGCTCCAGTAAAAATCTAAGTGTCCAAGAATATGAGAGAGAAAGAATAGAAGAGAGCTCCACCAAAAACCCGTCAAAAGCTTGCTAACTGATCCTTAGAAGCCTTTTTATCAACCTCTATTTTCTTTAATTTACATTAGTTTCCTTCAATTTCCTCCTCATGTGAAACCTGTGACCTTTCACCTTTTCTCCTAAGTTCCATTATTTTCATAAATAATTGTGCCAAAACTACACTTTTCCTTTCCAAAGCCTTAGAAATTGCCTTTGCCAATTTCCTTAGCCATAATAAATCAATGAACACCCAATATGATGTTTTTCCCACCATTCACCTTGGAATACGTGTCCCATGACCGTGGTATTATATATTTTTATATGTATTTTTAACCAGGGTTGTTACAGAACCCTCCCCCTTGGGGGAACATCATCCTTGGTGATCAATGACACCTATAACTAGGAAGACTGATGAAAATAAAACATACTGCCCATGGAGCTTTGTAACACAACTCATTGTAGTATTTACAATGACCATCATGACAAACATACCATTTACTAGATCTTTATAACACATCTCATTATGCTATTTACAATAATAAGCACATATACACACATACACATTTTCTTCACCCAGCAAATAATCATATTGTCTATGGAGATTTATAAATCTAGCTTGATACATTATTTACAATAATACACACATATGCACATTTGTTCAACCAGAAAATAAAAAGATACGATGCTTGCATCTGCAACAAGGGAATCCAGAAGCTCACACCTCCGCCCACAAAGTAAGACCAGGATTCACCTTCTTCCCAAGAAGTCCAGAATCCACTTCAAGGACAAATATGCATCTAATATCCAACAATATAATCCTATGCCACTTGTCCTCTTAGTGAATAGTTTCCATGTCATTGTTTCTGGGCACACTCCCAATCTACTTTTGATTCCATTTCAAAATGATAATGACCAAAAAAAATATATCCCTAACATTTCCTTCTCTGCTACATAGTCCCTCGAGCAATTCGATCACCCCCTTTCGTGCAGTCACACACCTTCCAAGTTCCCATCCTGGGTAGTTAATACCTCGACAATGTTTCCTCGCATTGGAAGATCCAAAAAGCAAGGCATATCCCTACCTTAAATCCATCATACCAGTGATAACATGCTCACAACAATCAATCGACATTATTGGGTACCAGTGTCCCATAATTGCCCTACTCTTGAATTCTTTACTAGCATATTGTTGCATGTTCCCATTCCTTTCACTATTGTTGCTAATTCCTTTAGCCAGTTTGAAACACCCAACTGAGCATTTCCATGATTCCTATACTGAGCACATAAATTCCATTAGATTTAAAATAAATTGAAACAAATTCACATAATACCCCATTTGTAGCTCATTAATAAGGTACACTTGGAATCCTGTTTACTTCCTGTCACAACAAGTCAAACTAATTGTTTGATCAAATCATCATGAATAAACATATCACATTGAGTTAGCTCATACTCAACCATCATAAATTAAAATCACAAATTGAATGAAATCATCATAAACCATAATCATAAATCACATGTAACCATCATAAGTAAAAATCCTAGATCACATCCATAATAAAACATATAAAATACCAACTCTTATCCTTTAATTAATCCTTAGCTTCTACCTTTGTCGTTATTCTATACCCACACTGGATTGGTTGCCACACCCGAAAAACACCTAGTGCCTTCTCCTCAACCATGTGCACATACACATAGTGTTCATCACACACATACAACCACAATGACATACAACACCATGCACTGCATACACCTACACCTGATATACAACACAATAGATACATCTATACCCAATGTATAATGCCACACAATACATGTACCTACACTTGGCATACAACACAACAAAATTCATCTATACTCGATGTACAACACCACACAATACATGTATTACACAGAGTACAACACAACACGTACACATGTCATGATACAACAACTACACAATGCACACACATAGTACCGCATGCCCACAACATAGAATGTATGACATGCACACAATACCACATGTACACCAGTACCATATGTACAACATGTACATAGTACCACCTTTACAAACAAAAACATGCACAACTTGTGCACAACATCACATGTGCACGACACCACCTACAAAAATGTGCAGAACACCACATGGACATTGCACCACTTGTATAATGTGTACACAACGCTAGACGTACACAATACCACATGCACATGTACATGACACAACATGTACATAGTACCATATGCATGATATGTACACAACACCAGCTGCACACAACACCACATGTACATCATGTACATGGCACCACATGCTCACAACACCACCTATACAATCATACACACAAAACCATATGTACATATCACCACATGTACTACATGAACGCAACACGATATGTGCATAACACTACATATACAAGATGTACATAACACCTGATGTACACAACACAACATATCCAACATGTGAAAAACACCATATGCACACAACACTCCATATCCATCATGTTCAAAATACAATATGTACACAACATCACATATCCAACATGTACATAACACCATCTATACCTAGCACTACATATGCAATATTCACACAACACTATCTGTACCACCTTGTACATAACATTGCATAAACAACATGTACACACACTATATATACACCACACCATATGTGCACAACATCACAGATGCAACATGTACAACATATACAACATATGCAAAAAAGTAGTACCACACATCCAAAACCACATTGTCTATACCAAGCAACCTTTCTTTCAGTGTCTCTCCACCATCCATGCTTATCCAAGCATCCTAAAGAACACACTACCTTCATTTCACTAATGTATCCCTCGGTATATCTTGTCCATTGCATAAACATAATATAATCATATCAACTCATAATCACATGATACTGACCTAATATATTTTTCATGATTACTCTTCCACTAGATTCTTCATAAACCAGGAACCGCTTGATGTCATTCACCTGCGTAAGCAATCATTCCTCCACAAGAATGACCTATTGTGACCTTGTCATACAATGACATACATACATGCATGTATACATATAAACATCAACATAAAACAATCATGATCCATGATAACCGTATCAAATAAAAACATACATACATACATATATGCATATATACATTAGCATAAAACAATCATGATCACAACATAATGACTAGATATCATAAGGTCAAGGTTAAAAGAACTCCCTTTATTTGTGCACACCATGCAAAACATTGAGAACAACCATTCCCAATATAGCCAAGGTATATGACTCCTTAGATCCATTTAATTCACCTTTCCTGTCACCTTTCTCATGATTGTCCTTCCATCATCCATTTACACCAATGGACCCAACCAATCCGACTGGTTGTCATACTCTTGCTTTCAATTTTCCTTATACATGTACTGAGATTCATCGGGGCCTTACATCACCTGTTGGGTCTCTTCCATTAACTTTCCTCTTTCCCAACCAATTCCGAACACTCTCAAAACAAAAAGGCAATACCAAGAAGCAAGCAAGAGAAAACAATAACAATACGACACCTCAAACAAAGTGGTATGGCCATACACTAGACATAATCAAAGCTACAAATCAAGCACAACCAAAGCACAAATAATTCAAATCACAAGACTCTCAACAGACACCATGACTTAATCCACAAGGTTCCCAGTGCTTCCAAAGGAAAGCTCAACCAGCGCCTTCTCCAGAATTTCATGGTAGTCTCTTTTCCATCCAATCCCGGCATGATATTGCCATAGACACATAACTGTCACTGCATAAATAAGCATAAAAATACACTAGTTACCATACCTTTTTGTGCCAATCATGTTGCCTTGCAACTGAAGGAAACCACGCGATATCTCGAGGAACTTCAGTTCCTTTGACAAATATAGCTATAACTAGACACCAGTTGTTATACCTGTCAAATACATGTCCATGAATATAACGCATACCCACATAATGTTAGATGAAATCAAGGTTAAGAAGACTTATGGTATGCAAAACACTCATTCATTTGGAATTAGAATTTCTAAATATAGCCAGAGAAATTCTTTCCCAATCCCTTTCTTTTGCCTTTTTACCTTGTTGCAACTGAGGCTTACTACGTATTACCACATCACCCAACTGTTAGTTATATAAACACATCAATTTTTACCTTGTCACGCTAATACCAAACATGCTTCATACAACTGTTTACACATGTCAACCACATGTTCCAAATATCAAGGAAACATATCTATTACATGGAAATCAACCCTCACCAAGTCTAAAAACCACGTCATAATCAAAATCAACTCACATTCATCATTCATAATACATAATGTTACAATCAATTACATGTTAGCAGTCTCAACACATATGTATTAGTACAAACATCTTAAAACAAGATCATTTCTTCATGCAATCTTAGAGACACATACTTATATCATGCAATAAATCAAACATTTAAACAAAATATAAACGTACCATGTTAGATAAATCAAGTAGATGACATAATAGACACCAAACACTCTAATACCAAATAGGTGACATAATGAAATAGTCAAGACCAAATATGCATCATAATCAAACTCATACCTTAATGTATCCCAGGGGAGGCTATCTTGTTTGCAAAATCGATCTAGTTAGCACTATATGACTTCACAACATATCAACTCAACCATAAATAAGGTCATGATATCCATAACACTAACTAGATAACATGTTCATATCATAAGCTCATAAGCAATTGTTCATGCATGGCAATCACATATGCACAGTCCGTCTAGATTAGTACAACACACTATCACAAATAAGTCGACTCGTACCTGAATACCATAACCATAACCATATACACAGACCAATCTAGGTTAGCATGATATGTGTAACATCAAGATCTTCAATGAAATGAATATAACCATCATGCATATGACCATAATGCACATAAAAATAGGTTACTATCATTCATGACTATATGAAACATGTGCATATGGCTACACTAATCAACTAGCATTCATCGTACATGTAACCATAACAACAATAAAATTACAAGTATATAAGTAACCCTAATTCTTATAAATCCCATTAACCACATACCTTCATTCCCATCATACAAACCTGATTGATGATATGCTCTTACCCCGAAGTCCATTGTTGCAACTTCACTTTAGTGATCTACATCTCCTTCTCTATCTCATCCAACACAATAGCATCATAACATACCAATATCATCATGATTACCTAATTGCATACAATGACCTCACAATACATGTTTGACCTACTATACATGCATAACTATAACCATGAAAATTCATGCATAATAACATATGGACAATGATATGCATAACAAATGCATATAAAACTAACATGCATTCATGACTAAAGCATACCAACAAAAACATCATCAACCTTCACACAGTGACATCACTACAACCTTGATCAACAACATGAAAATGCAACAAGAATATGGACTACAAGCATAAGGAACACCTATGTAGCCAACATGAATGCATGACCAACACATAGCCCATTCAATTTGAGGGGTGAACGATGCTTTGATACCACTCTATAACACCCTCCTCCCACATCTACCCAAGTAACTGACCAATCAGGGTAAACATGTCACGAGAGGATACTATGATGGGATTCAACCTCCTATGTGACCTTAAGGAAGTGGAATCAATGGAAACATAGCATACAGACCTTCCAAATTAGTAACAAGTCTCCCAGGAACCACCCCAACCTCTTAGGTAACCAACCCTTAGGTCCCACTGAGTTTTTAGACCAATTAACCCCCAAACTCTCCCATGATATGGGAATGCCTGCGTCTAGAGAGCTCTAGACACTCCCACGTCATGGCATTCCAGTGTCTAGGGACTTTTTTGCTCAGTGTTGTGCCAATGTCCCTGGGATTTGAGCCACTTTTTCAGGCCCAGAGCCTAGGTCACTTCGTAGAATTAAATGGCATCTTCATAACAAAAAGATAACAATGTAATGATGATACACATTCAATTACTTGATAAAGATCTTGACTGCACCCCTACTAGCCATGGAAGGCATTTATTCAAACATATCAAAAATATGTAATATACAGGTGTAAATTATCGAGGTGGATTTTGGGCCACTTGCCTATTCCAGTTGGACCCTGCCACTATATCTTTTAGTTTTTCAATTTCCTTAATTGTAGCACATCTTACTATTTTTGGCAGTTTTTTGAATCCTGAACTTCTAAAGCTGTTTTGAGGCCCTAAATGAAATTTTTTGGGAAATCCAAGGTAAACATGGTCATTGATTCAAACTCATGTTTTACATGAAAAGGTTGTAGTCCTCGGATAGATCTTTCTAACGAGGTATTGTATGCGTCAAATGAAGATGGTATGCCAAAATTGCGACTCTGGGAAGTTGATGTAGGAATTTACCCAAATGTGGCCCATAGTTTTGGTGCTTCATCTCCTAGGGTTAAGTTTTTGGATGTTTATGGTTTTCCATTGTTTCTCAATAATAAATAGGCATTCGAGCCTCATTGTAACATAGTTTAGAGTCATGTAGTATCTACATCTCTTTTCAAAGATAAGCTACCATCGCCCGAGGTAGTTTATTTCCATTCTATTGGTAAGCAAATTTTAGTATATGATATTAATGAAATGAAGTGTTATTTCTACTGCATCTCTATATTTATGGTTATATCTGGGATTTGTTGCATTCTTGTTTATGTTCATATCAGTGGTATTAAGGTGTCTTCTCTTTCTATGTTTTTCTTTACATGTCCCGCATGAGGTTGGGATATAAGGGGTTAGGACTCGAACTGGTCAAACCTTTGCAAGACCAACCTTGCAAATCCTGATGGAATCCCATGGCAGAAGAGAAGGAAGATGAGGGGGTAGGATATCCTTTCAAAATCTTGCTCGAAGAAGCTCTCAAGTGACAGAGGAACACGATTATGGACAACTTTGCCCTGATCCTTAAACGACTACCCAAAGGCAACACATCTTCTTCAAGCAGCTACTTTGGAAGTGCCATGCCCTTCGAGGTACAATTTAGCTTTGACATGCCCATATTTGAAGGTCAGATAGATTTGGACATCGTAGATAAATGGTTAAATCTGCTAGAAGGATATTTTTCTGTTCATGATTTTTCCAACAGGGAAAATATTACTTTTTCATTTCTCAAAGCTGCCCCCCCAGATTAAGGACTAGTGGGAAAACTACTTTGAGATGAATGATGAAAGTACACCCTCAATATTTTCAGATTCACCCACTTGGAATTTATTCGAAGATGCCATCAAGGAGGATTACTACCCTTGTTGTGGGGAAAAGTATCCGACTCGGATGACCCTATCCCTACTCTAAGGGTGACAGTCCTTAGCAACAACTGAAAGTAAAGCTTTGATATTTTCCTTTATGAAAGTACAGAGAAGGAAGAAAAGATTGACCAACCGGTGTCTTTCGCTTTTGTCGATCCTATCCTCTCTCTTTGTCTCTTGTTCCCAGCTCCTTGCTCCCTTTGCCGGCCCAGCTACACAAAGATCCTGCACAAGCAAGAGAAGGAAAACTACAAGAAACATGTACTCATAACTGATGCATGGATTAGAGTGAATCAGATATACAAGTAAATACAATACATCAATGCAATACAAGTATATAGGAGAACATTCAAAGCTTTATTGATAGAAGTAAAAGGGTTCTGAGAAGGTTACAACCATCAATGGCTCCAATCCAGCAGCACCTCCCCAGCAGCAAGAGATCTCCTCTTCACCTCTATAAAAGCAATCACCCAATAGCTCTAACTGTAAACCAACAGCACTTCCTTGCTTTGCACAAAATTCCAGCCTCCTTAGACCTCATAGAAGAGCTCTATATATAGGATAGAAGAAGAAAGGATGAGTCAGCTTGAGACTGACATAAAGCTGCCTTGTGTCCTCTCCCTCTTCAGTTAAACTTCAGTTCTTGAGTCCACTTGGAGATCCTTGCTTACACATGGAGATCAAGTACCTCTTACTCATCACAGGGCGAATCCCTTGAACCAAGTGTCAGTTTGGAAGCTTCCTGGGCAATTGACACCTTGCAGAATGACTGTGCCACTTGGCCAATCTCACCCAGCGCAGGTAGCCTTCATTAGATTTGACTTTCAGCGCAGGTACAAGGAGGAGCAGTTGCATTCCAGCGCAGATGCTCAGTGGAGCAGCTGACATGATCCAAAAATAGCCTGTTTTTGAGTGTTTTCAGGTGGAGAACTGATGGGAAGTGCTGTGGTTTGCTGACCTTGTTCTTCTAGGGGTAAGAACAACATGTTTAGGGACTGAGGATCCCTGTAATTATTGACATTTCATGCTCCATGCTGCGAGGCACAAAAATGTCTATAACAGTTGCCCCCTAAAGTATGAGGCCGTTTATCGGGTGAAATGCTTTATCTAGAGGGTCCGAAGTTCATTCCAGTGCTGAGGAGGCACCCTGTAATACGATACAATACAATACATTATTTTTCATTCTGTTTTCATGATCTAGCTGAGGCGGGCATTCCCATGCTCAGCTTTATAAATACATTTTGGTACATATAACAGACGATCGTCTGATGGTAGACTGATAACTCTCTGCTGAAATTATCATCCTTTGAGTAGGATGATCATCTGCTGCAATGATGTACATGACAAATGCTTTTATATTTCCTGAATATGTATCGCAGCCCGGATGGATGAAACTAGATCCGGGGTCTTCAAACTCGTTCGATCTTCACTCTAAGTACAAGTCGATCCATGTGAGAATTTCGCTGAAGTCGAACATGGAAAGACATCACTTGATTACCGGTCAATGATGAAAACCGTTAACAAGCGCGAGAGGAATCACCGATAATGATAATGACCCTCAAGGTACTGCAATACAATTCACGTGGCGTGAATAAAGGACTTGGCGTCGAACGCCACGCAAAATCTTCTGGTCGAAGGTCATTGATGTATACCTGTCGCCGGAAGTGAGAAACTTGCCATTGAGGTATGCAAGCTTCAAAGTACTGATGGGGTTGTTCCTAGATCAACTTCTTGGATAATGAGCTGAAGTCGACAAGAAGCGATCCGTCAAAGGAGGGCCCTAATGAATCCCACATCAATGACACGGAACGGAGCTAATGATTTTAGTGGAGGTGAAAACAAACTGTGACATATGATTCAGGGTGGCGATCATGAATGGATGAAGGATAATGTATGGCAGTGGATGGGACACGGTTGACACTTTCAGAATGACCTCTCTTGAACATATAACGACACTGATGCGATGGATCGGTAGCATTACCCCAAAATGTGGATGGTTTGGCGAAGACCATGGTGATGAGACCGATGAATGAAACAACCCAACCCGATGTGGTACGGAAGAAAAGTGTCATGTTCAAGAGCGACTTGCTACCATTAAGCTTCGATGTTCTCCCAATTTTTCCCCAGTCATTTCTGACCAGTACCTCTTTATTTTTTTCAAGCTTGAGGAGGATAACATATGCTTGTTCTATAACCTGCCCTTCGGGCAAGCCCATCGCTATGATTTAACGAGCTTAGCGATAGGGAAACTCGTTCTCGTCTAAAGACAAGTTTGTCGCTATTTAATCATTTTAACGAGTCTAACGACAAGAAAAACTCGGTCCTTTTCATTTTTAGAGAGTCTGAAAAGGTACAGAAAGTTAACTCCATAATTCCTTTTTCGTCATCTAATCCCTTAAGTCCGAAAAAGTATAAAACAATACAGAAGGGATGGGTGTTCGGTACTTTTAACGAGCCGAACAAGACAAGCGCTCGATCTTTTTGTGTAATAATCCCTCAGGTCCAAAAAGATTAAAGTCTAAATGAGGGATAGCTCTTCCGGTCCCTTTAACGAGCTGGAAGGCCAAAACTCGGCAAACTTTTCATATTTTACGAGTCTGAAAAGAGCTCAAAGAGGACTCGTCTTTTGAGGAACGAGTGATGAACAGGGATAGCAGTAGATTCCAGGTACAGGTTGGAATTCTCTAATCACGGCAGTGTCACAAGGATGGCTAGGTGAAATCACTCTTCGCAGATGTTCCTCAAAATGGGTAAACACACAAATGGAAGTGAATGATCGGCCAAATGACGGTGGAGGTGACGGTGCACAAACACGACCAAGGCTTTTATGGCTGATGAATTTACGATCTCAAAAGGGTATTTACCGGTTCATTTTTTCTGAATGAGCTTGAACTCTAAAGGAAAGCCTGCTCATAAACTTATGTTTATTTTTTAACGAGCATGAACTATGCGCTAAAACTGCTCGGATCTTGCGTTTATTTTTTAACGAGCATGAACTATGTGCTAAAACTGCTCGATATACCAGTCATAGAATAAGAATGCCTCCTCTAAGGAAGCATTTTTTATAGAGCTTGCGCCTTACCACAGCTATGCTCCAACTCATCCTTCCTTTGTGTAAGTTCGGAAAACGGTTAATCTTAAAACCAGATAAATAACCGCCCCTAGCTTGCACTCCAGAAGGTTTGCATGCCCCCAGGTATAAGATAGAATTTCGAGGCTGCCCCTCCTCTCCCCCACCTCTGCTTTTCTTTGGGTGTTCACAGCTACTTGTCATCTTGCCAATCTAATGTTAACGATACTAGTCTTCTCGTTATTTTAAGGGATCTTACGCGGTACTCAGTCTTCCCGTCGGCCCAACTTTTAACGAACAGCTATTTGTGACAAGAGAAGGACACTACTCAAAGACAAAACATTGGTATTATTGAGGGAGGCTTGCCTCTTTCTTATTATCCGAAGAGGGTTCTATTTGCTGCCGCAAATCAATCTCTTTCTTCGGCGATGTCTATCATTGGGTTACTCAAATATGGTTACCCTATATCACAACAATAGAATCTCTTTCTTTGGAGGCTGCCCCTACTTATCCTTCAAAACATTTGTTTTAATGGGTGAGGCTTGCTTTTCCCCAAAGATGGTTACTACTTGTTGCAATAAGGGAATTCCTACTTGGGCAGTGCCCACCTCTTTAGACAAAGGTGAATGACTCTTTAGCCAAACACATAACTTTAACAAAAGAATACTATTCCAGAACAACCCCTCTTCCATCCACGGACGGGGTACGGACTAGTCATATTCTTCTGCGGAAATTCTACCTTATACCCAGGGTTTCTTCTGCCCGAAGCAGACCAGGGTGCATGCCCCCTGGGTTCCAGTCTTTCTTTCCGAATCACTCGCACTCATCGGGAAGGAGGACTGGGGGCGGAGGCGAATCTTGTGTGAACAGACCATTTAGGAATGGTATTTGACTATTTGCGATGCGAGATCCCGGAAATGAAAGTTGGTCTACGAGCTTGACCATCCTTCCTTCGTGTGGAAAACACATTACTCTAAAGAGTGAGGAGACTATCGCTCCCATGCAATAAATATAGTCACGTCCAAGGAGTAGGTTATAATCCAAGGGTCCTTGGACGACCATCACGTTCAAATTGACGGTCTTCCCTTTCAATGTAACAGGCACATTGGGGAGGATTCCTAATGGTCGACTGGTTCCTTTATCAAAACCTGAGAGATTTCTTAACTCAGGTAAAAGCGCCGGGGAACCCAGTGCTTTCCAAGCAACAGAGGAAAGGATACTCACAGACGCCCCTTCATCAATGATAGTACCAGCCATGATCATTCTATAGATCTGGACAATGATTCTGAATGGTACACTGGCTGGTAACCGGGGTCTGCCTAGTTGATTCCAATCAAAGGATACAACCAGGTTGCTTGGTGGTGGGACCGAATATACGGCCGAATATGACCCTGATGATGTTCCTTCCTGCGATAAAGGAATGGGCGCATTGCCCTGACGCTCCTCAGAGTCGGTGCTGATGAAAAGAACCTGGATGGTGTCATCCTTATTCTCTTCAGTGAGGGTGTCGCATGAAGATGACTCTTCGGCGACGGTGTCATTTGAAGATGGGTCTTCAATGACAGAGTCATTGGACGATGAAACCTCTGAAGGAAGAACCGGGTCAACTGTCATTTCAACCTTTAGACTCTCGTCTGGTCTGGATTCAGTAGGTTCATTCTCAATGACTGACACTTCAGCTGACCACTTGGGCGGGTCAACTAGATTTTCAACTATCAAGAGATTAGGCACAAGTTTTTGGTATCCAGGAGGAATTCGTAACGGTGAAACCGGACGATCTTCCAAAACTCTCTTGGCCTCATCTAAGAATGGACATTTGTGGATGGCATGCTTGCCTTCACACAATACACAGGGTGATCTTGGTCTCCCTCTTCGTCCTTCACTCTCGCTAGTTGACGGACTGCAATCAACATGACTATCAGAGGTTGATGCTACCGGATTGTGCAACCTCGGGGACCAGTCCCTTAGTATCCGGGGAATACAAGGACAATCACGATGGAAGTGGGTCCCTTTGCAAATGACACATGGCGATTTAGGCCCGGTCGGTGCAGTGTGTGGGTTTTTGTCAGCTGTCTTTTGCCTGCCCCCAGCTGCCTTCGCCATAGGCTCCTTCTGCTTCTTTTCTTTCTTCTTCTTTTCCTTCTTCTCCTTGGGAGGTTGACTTTTGCCAGCTCTACCTTGCGAAGATGAAGGATCAGAGGAAGTATTGTAAGAAGTGGAAGACTGGTGGGTAGTTCTAGACTGGTCTGACTGTTGATTCGATTGCTCAGGATTAGTGGCGATCTGGACTACATTAGTTGAAAAGAGCCATACAGGGAGGCCGATTGTCAATCCTGGAAGTGACAATGTTGCCATATGAGGTGCACCAACATCTCCCCAAGAGGAGAAGGGATTTGGACTTCCGCCAAGGTTGCCTCCTTGGTTGGTGGGCTCCATACTTTTCAACTGAAAGATCAACGTGGGAATAACAGGTGATTTTGTTCCGCTTAAAATAAATTTTATTAACGATGCTTTTAGACACAAACTTGCTTTTTCATGTTTTAAGAGTCGAGAAAAAGCTAAAGATGACTCTAGTCGCCTTCGATGTTTTAACGAGCCCGAAGTGACAAATGCTCGGTTGGACTTTTTCAGTTATAGAGTTTGAAAAAGGCCAAAAGAAACTGCTCTGGAGATCTAGGCAGAGGGTGTGCCAAACCTTTCGCGAAACCACAGAATACGTTTTACGGTACGGGTGGTCGATCTTCGTGAATGCTGTGTTCACTGCATCGCGATCAGTAGGGCGGTCGACACGGCTTCCTATGGATAAAGGATAATTGCCTATAGGGGTCTCCCAATATATACGCGACGGTACGTGGGAGCACAAGTCCGTATTAGTGCCACCGACTCTCAGGAGGAATCACCCACCTTCGTAGAGATCGACAGTCACTATGTTTAACGACGCCGGAACACGTCTCTACCTAGACCTCTAGATGTTTTCGTTATGTTACAAAGCGTTGTTATGTAAATTGGATTTATTTTAATGTTGATCTTGCTTAGCAGTTTGCCTTTAAGGATCACCACGAGATGTATATATACAACTTCCTAAATGCAATCTAAGATGAGAAGCAAAACTTTTCAATCTTTCAACTTTGAAAACCTTAATCTACTGAGGGAAAAGAAAGACATCAACTTTTCACACAGATCATAGAACACACACTAAATGCACTTTTCCCTAAATCAACATGCAAACTGTCAATAATGCACATGCACAATGCAGATATTTCTTTTCTTTATCCTTAATGTTGATGTAAGACAAAAAGGAAACTGTTGTATAACTTTGAATCTAATTTCAAGCGAAAGTAAACAAGCTTGTCCAAAATCAAAAGACACCTTAAGATCGACTTGTTTAGACACTGGAAAAGTATAGATTCAAACCACAAAATGAAAAACAAACAAACTCAAACAGCAATGAACAGTAATAAAACTAGCTCTTAAGATCATAAAAACACTTTTACAGTTCAGGATCTAAGAGGCCACAGCTATACTGGTTCGCTTTTCACAATGGGAAACTGTAACTGAAACAAGAAATACTGAAAGAACAATCACAGTTTCATCACACAACTGAGGCGGAATAATGTCAAGGAAAGTTGGTTTACAGCAAGTACGATGACAAGCAATCAGCAGCAAAACAACAGTGAAAACAGGGCTAAGACACAGTGGGAAACCTCAGGAAGACATAGCCTAACTGGATCAGCGCAGGCTCTGGTCTGTCAAATTGACTCTCAGCGCAGTTCCCGAAGGGAGTACCTGCGCTGGAATGCAGACTGCCTGTGGACAGCCTGCACTGAGACACGAGAGTTGCGTTTACAAGGATTTCCGGGTCATAAAAAGCTCAAAAATTCACTGTTTTTGCTGAAATAAAAAGCTATAGGTCAAGTACAAGCTAAGGGATGATCAAGAGGATGAAAAGCTATCACAAAGAGTACAAGAGTCTTTTGTAGATCAGCTCTTCAAATCATGAATCTGCTCAAAAAAATGAGCAAGAGTAGCAGCCCCTCTACTTCGCTTTTGATATAGTCAAAAGCTTTTCGATTCGGTACTCTTTGGTTCAGGAAATGAATAGCAAAGATACTACAAACACCAACAAGATACTAGGCTCCCCAGTGGAGTCGCCAGTTTGTTGTGGGGAAAAGTATCCGACTCGGATGACCCTATCCCTACTCTAAGGGTGACAGTCCTTAGCAACAACTGAAAGTAAAGCTTTGATATTTTCCTTTATGAAAGTACAGAGAAGGAAGAAAAGATTGACCAACCGGTGTCTTTCGCTTTTGTCGATCCTATCCTCTCTCTTTGTCTCTTGTTCCCAGCTCCTTGCTCCCTTTGCCGGCCCAGCTACACAAAGATCCTGCACAAGCAAGAGAAGGAAAACTACAAGAAACATGTACTCATAACTGATGCATGGATTAGAGTGAATCAGATATACAAGTAAATACAATACATCAATGCAATACAAGTATATAGGAGAACATTCAAAGCTTTATTGATAGAAGTAAAAGGGTTCTGAGAAGGTTACAACCATCAATGGCTCCAATCCAGCAACACCTCCCCAGCAGCAAGAAATCTCCTCTTCACCTCTATAAAAGCAATCACCCAATAGCTCTAACTGTAAACCAACAGCACTTCCTTGCTTTGCACAAAATTCCAGCCTCCTTAGACCTCATAGAAGAGCTCTATATATAGGATAGAAGAAGAAAGGATGAGTCAGCTTGAGACTGACATAAAGCTGCCTTGTGTCCTCTCCCTCTTTAGTTAAACTTCAGTTCTTGAGTCCACTTGGAGATCCTTGCTTACACATGGAGATCAAGTACCTCTTACTCATCACAGGGCGAATCCCTTGAACCAAGTGTCAGTTTGGAAGCTTCTTGGGCAATTGACACCTTGCAGAATGACTGTGCCACTTGGCCAATCTCGCCCAGCACAGGTAGCCTTCATTAGATTTGACTTTCATCGCAGGTACAAGGAGGAGCAGTTGCATTCCAGCGCAGATGCTCAGTGGAGCAGCTGACATGATCCAAAAATAGCCTGTTTTTGAGTGTTTTCAGGTGGAGAACTGATGGGAAGTGCTGTGGTTTGCTGACCTTGTTCTTCTAGGGGTAAGAACAACATGTTTAGGGACTGAGGATCCCCGTAATTATTGACATTTCATGCTCCATGCTGTGAGGCACAAAAATGTCTATAACAACCCTGTCGGGAGCTATGAGGATAAATACATAAAGTGGACCATGCTGTGGCAAGGAACATACCAAGAAGTGTTGAAGTCTACCAATGCTTTTCATACCCTTCGCACAAAGTTGGGTATCAAGGATTCTGAGCAACATTTGGTACTCAAGTACTACAACTGTATACATATATACATCCAGGATGAGATGGAGTTCCTGGACATCTCCTTTCTCGGCACGACGTATTGATACAATGTCAATATTGAGAAAAAGTTTAAATAGAATAAGGGAGACTTTGTATTTGTGAATCCGAAGCAAGGGAAATGCACACCCAAAACATAAAGCAAAGGACAAAGCCAAGGTGGGGCGACCCAGGACAACCCTATGAAGCTACAAGAAAAGAACAACACCCCGAAGACAAAGAAAGACACGGGAAAATGGTGTGAGTTCGATAAGAGCTCCACTCACAACACAAGTTAGTGTCAAGCCAAGCAATCACTAGTGGCCGAGCTGAAGACTTCCGAGTGAGACACATGTTATAACTCTGAGTCAGAACCCGACAAGGGGAATGAAAAAGGGAAGCAGATCATTTGCATGGAGCCTAATGCCACTGTGGCCACCACCAAGATCATGAATAATGAGCTTGAAGATCCATGGGAGCGAGAATGCGTCTTCCACTCACATATGTGGGTGAAGGGTTATCCACTGCAGTTCATTATCGAAAGTGGGAGCCAAAAGAACCTCATTTCAGCATAGGTCATGAAGCAGATAGGACTATTAACTACAAGACATGTGTAGCCATACACCATCAGGTGGCTTCACCAACGACAAGATATTCGCATCAGCCAGTAGTGTCGCCTTCCCTATAGCATTAAGACCTTCATGGATGAGGTACTGTGTGATGTTTCTCCTCTTAAGGTTTGTGATGTATTATAAGGAAAACCATATTTCTTGAACAAACATGTTGTATATGAGTTTAGAGCTCGCTTTATGATTATTACTTTGGGAAATAAGTTATACATGATGCCGGAGGTTGCCCCGCCTACTTCCATCTCTTTGATCTCTGTAAACAAATGCAGTAAGATCATTTCAGAAATGAGGAAATATGTTTTCCTTACGATTCACCCTCAAGGCAAGAAGAATATTATGGCCATGGCTTCTAAACAGGGCTCCTACACAAAGCAATAACATATGGATATGGTCATAGAGGAGTACATGGACATTTTTTCCTCAGCTACAGGGGTACCTGTGCATTGTCAGACCAATCACTGCATCAATCTGACCCTGGGCACACTGCTACGCAATGGAACAATCTATCAAGTCTCTATTCTAGAGAACAATGAGATCAAAAGGCAGATTCAGGAGTTGTTGTAGAAAGGGCACATTAGGCCAAGCTCATGACCCTGTGGGAGCCTGATTATATGGGTACAGAAGAAGGACAAGACCTGGAGACTATGTATTAACTATTGGGCATTGAAAACTTTCACTGTCCAAAATAGGTACCCAATCCCACAGATTGATGACCTTTTGGACTAGCTCAAGGGTGGGAATATTTTAGCAAGATTGACTTGAATTCTAATTATCATCAAGTTCCTATTGGACCCTACGATGTGTGGAAGACTTCATTCGAGTCCAAGTAGGGAATTTTTGAGTGGTTGGTCATGGATTTTGGGTTGATGAATGCCCCCGCAACCTTCATGAAATTGATGGATGAGATCTTGCGACCCTTTGCCAATGCATTCGTGGTGGTGTGTTTAGATGACATCTTGATCTTCATCTAGATGTAACAACCCTAGTGAAAATTCCATGTAAAAATATATATAAGGTCACTGTGACGGGACACGTATTCCAAGTTGAATGGTGGGAGAAACATCCTTGTGGGTGTTGATTCGTTTATTATGGCTAAGGTTTTGGAAAGGCACGAGGCACTAATTGACATTTATTTATAAAAATAATGGAAATTAGGAGAAAAATGATGTGAAAGGTCATAGGTTGCATTTGAGGAGGAAAATAATGGAAAATGGAGAAAATAGAGGTGTCATTCATAAAAGGGCTTTTGAGGATTAGTTGGTAAGCTTTTGACACAAGCTGGTTAGTTCAGTTTTGGAGCTTTCTCATTATTCTTTCTCTTTCTCATACTCTTGGAGACTTAGAGTTTTTTGGCACTCTTGGAGAGTGTGGCATACTTGGATTTTTGTAGCAATAAGGCAACGGAAGAGTAGGAAAGTGCAAGAAGGCATCATGACCAACAACTACATCAGATTTTCTTGTAGGTACTAAGTTACATTTATGATTTCTTCACTAGTTTTGGAATGCATGGCATATGCATGTGGATTTCTGGTTTTGACCTATCATTGGCATGGAAGATGGCCTAGATTGATAGTGGATTACCTAGCCTTTCCATTTCCTAGACAACCATGGTGATTGTGGGTTACTTTGATTGTTTTATTATGGTTTGTTCCCATTTTTTGTTTGCTTGGGTTGAGTTACTAGTCATGGAAGCCCTAGTTGGACAAACGGTCTAGAATCCCTCTAACAACTTGTGTTGAGTTACTAGTCCTGGAAGCCTTGGTTGGAAAAATGCTCTAGAAGCGCTAGGTGGGTTGAGTTACTAGTCCTAGAAGCCCTGAATAAGTTGTGGGTTGAATTAATAGTCCTTGAAGCCATGGTTGGAAAAAAACACCCTAGAAACCATGGAAGGCTTGTATGAAGACCAATCTGATGATGGTTTTGTGATGTTTAACCATGAGGTGGAATCATTATTTGATAGGTTGATTTGGATGCCCTCTAGAAGCATTGGATGAGTTTTGATTGATTTGTTTTGTGAGATCCCACATTCATGCTTGGAATATGGCATGGGGGTGAATGCCTAAAGAGAGAATTGGCCCAACCATTCTACGATCGAGTGGAACATGGAAGTCCCATCCCAGGTTTGGATTTTTCATCATTAATTAAAGGTTACTTCTCCTTTTATCTCTGTGAGCATTATGATGGATTATATGTGGTTTATATGGTTGTGATTTCAATTGTATTTATGTCCCCATTATGTTGGTGATTTATATGTTTTATGGTAGCAGCCATGTATAGATTTTGTCATGTTTTTACTTGTAATTGAATGATCAATGTATCTATGACCTAGTGGATGGAATGGTAGTTAAAGTGATAAGGAGACAATGCTTCATGGAGAATCTTAGATAACTATGAGACCCCTATGCTCAAAGTTGTTAATTACACATGTAAATTACACATTTGCAATATGTTTGACGAAATGCCTGTCATGGCTAGTAGGGGTCCAGTCAAGGTCTTAAAAAAGTGTTTTCTCTAGTGCTGTCATTTCCATGTTATTTTATTGATTTGAAGAGATGGTTCAATTCTAGGTAGTAACCTGGGTTCTGGGCTTGAAAAAGCAGCACAAATCCCAATGTTGTTGGCATAGGACTGACATTTTTGTTCTATGGTCACTTGTAGGCAAGTCTGTGAGAATGAATTTGGGTTTCTAGTCGGCCTCATGCCCATGGCATGGGAGTGAATGAGGCTTAAGTTGTCCAAAAGATCACTGGGACCCCAGGCAAGTTGTATAAAGTATTGGATGACTTCATAAGGGTCTTGTAGCTGATGATTAATGTATGTATGGTGTGTTTTCATCAGTTCCACTTCCTTAACATGACTTAGAAGGTCGAATCATATCATAGTGTCCTCTCGTCGCATGTTTATCCTGACTGGTCGGTTGCTTGGGTAGATGTGGGGGGAGAGTGCTATAGAGTGGTATCAGTGCATTGTTACGGTGTCCTTGGGCTATGTGTTGATCATGCTTTCATGTTGGTTGCATATGTGTTCCTTATGCATATACTCCACGTGCTTGTTTTATTTGCATGGTGTTGATCATGATTGTAGTGATGTCGCCATGTGAAGGTTGAACGTGTTGTCGTGGAATATGTATTCATGTGTGTATGGTTGATTATGCAGTTGTTATGTATGTATGGTCTTGGTTATAGGTATGCATGAATAGTAGGGAAAACATGCCTTGTGAAGTCATTATATGTAATTTAGGTCATTATGGTGATATTGGTTGTTATGATGCTACTGTGTTGGCTGAAATAGAAGAGGAGATGTAAATCATCATAATGAGATTGCAGCATTAGAATTTGGGGTAATTGCAGATCATCATATAGGTATTGTAGGTTTGGCACGAAGGTATGTAAGTTAAGGAATATTATATGTATTAGGTTTATATACATGTTGATGCCCCGAAAATCGTTGTATCAACATTGGGGGATAACCACCCAGTCTGAACCCTAATACAGCTCCTTTTCCGTTTGGAATGGTGGCTCCAACTGGGGATAATGGGACCAGTTTCCCAGCAATGAATAAACAGAATGAATGAATTGATTGACTAATCTAATGATAGGCAAACTACTTAATTTATTAGCGAAATAAAAAGAACTACTACTAATCCCGGGAACTATTGTACTTTGAAGTGTAGCGCTTGATGATCTATGTTTATTAACAGGCATGTAGATGACTCCATCTAATAAACATGGACATTTACTAATTCAAGGATTACTTTGCTTAAATCGTTAAACAAAGTGATTAGCGCAATATTGCTACACTTATATATCATTGATACATATATGATCAAAAGAAAAGCATCCCATAAACATCCAATAGTGGAGGGAATAAAGAAATGCTGTTAAAACACATACATATATTCGATAATAGCAAAGGCGATCAAATAAAAATTCATATGAAAAGAATTAATTCAGACATAGATAATAGTACCATATGAGCTGTGAGTCACTCTCCAACATCAATCACTATTTGAAATTCTTCCTCTAACACAGAAATACTTTCAAACAAAGACAGTAGTGCACATTTGCATAAAAGATTCTTTGCCAAAATCAGAATGATTGGTCCAGTTTTATAAAAGAATATGCCTGAAGTACAGTAGTGCAACTTCAGGTTTTAAGTCAAGTACAAAACTTTACGACCCTTTCCAAAACAATGAAAGGGTCTATAAATACTTAATTAAGCTAACTATCTATGAAACTGAAATCCTACTTAATTGGTATCAATTGATTTTGAACATATTCTTCTCAGCAACCTGGCAGTCGGCGGCATGAATCATCAAGTAGGTTGTTTGCCTTTAAACCTGAGCTGACTTATCGCAAGCATCGGCTCCACTTCGGGCGGTCTGTTGAGGCGAGAGTTAAGCTGGGCGGCATAGGTGGCATCCTGAATATCGGGGATAATATACCCGATTGCATCTGTAAGGCATTTGAGGGCGGCTCTTTGACTGTGTGGTTTTACCAAGAAAAACCAATAGGTGTCCCATGTTAAACTGTTAATTCCAGCAATTAATCTCCCCTTTTCCTCTAGATCTGGATAACATGACTGCTCCAATGTTCTCATCGCTGTCAATTTACCTGGAGTGCATTGGGAAATCATGTTTGACAAGTAGAGAGTATTATTAACCAATTCAACCAAATTACTTGTAGTTGATTTGCACCTTGAAATTGCCCTCTCTGCTTTCATTAACTGGGACTGCCATTCTGTAAACAATATATCTTTATGCGACTCTAAAATTCTTGGTAAATTCGCTGCTTGTCCCTGATCAGTATCTTGCCAGTTAAGAAATTGAGCTATCGTTTCTTCAGCTTGATCTAATTCTGTTCTAGCCTTTTCTGTTTTTTCACTTATTGATGCCGTCAATTCGCATAGTGGTTCTGCCTTGGCGATTTGTTGACATAAAAGCTTAATCTGTGCTATTAATGCCTTATTTATCTGTAATGCCTCTACTCTGAATTCAGTTATCAGTGGAACGCCCTTTGTCTTCTCAAGCCGTGCTAATAGTTGAGAAATCAGCTCATCTTTTGTTTTCAGCATTTGTTCATTTGCTGCCCTCAGTTGTGCCAAGGCTTCAGACAACTCTTTCTGCTTCTGGATTGCACTGTGATCAATCCTTTGTTTCTCTGCCTGCAATTGTTGAGTTAATTGATTATTTATTTGTTTTTGTGTTAACAATTGCTGTTCTGCTTGCTCCACTTTCTGATGTGCTTCTGTTAGCTGTGCCTGCAATAAAAAGATTTCCTGGTCTTTTGTTTTTAATAAAAGACTCACCTCTAATGCTTTGTATATTTTTGCTGCTGAATAGGCTCCAGCATATTGTGATAGTTTTGTTAGGTCACCAGAGGGGTCCAATTCATCCTTCCAAACCACATTGCTCGTGACCATCTATTCTGGGAAAAGGGAAGGTTGATCAGTCCTTCTTCTCTTCCTCTGTCATTTTACTACAGCCTTATGCCTTGGACTATAGAAGACATCCAAGGGAGGAATCTCTTCTACCTGCAAAATGATTTGATCGGAGGGGTCCTTTGGTATTATTTCTACTTCCTTTGAACTGGGTAGGCTGCTGGTTCCACTTGGAACCTGTTGTGAAGTGGTTTCCTGTGTGTCTGCTGCTTTCGAAGTTTCGGTGTCCTTTGAATATTCCAGACTACTGATAATAGAATCAAATTGCTGCCATTCCTGGAGCAGTTTTGGATGAATATGAGTATCCACATTTACTTCTATGTTGCTCTATTTCTACTCTTTAGTTTGGGTCTCCTCCCGCACTTTCTCCTGCTCTTTAGTCTAGGTTTCCTCCTGTGCTTTCTCTTGTTCTTTTGTTGTAACCGGAGGTTCCTTTGAATGTTGCTGTTCAGTCTCGCTTGGTTTTGTTGCTGGGGTTGTTGCTAACAGATCTATAGGCAGAGTTTTCAACCTCTGTTCTCTAAGTCTGTTGAATTCATTTAACCCTTCATCTTTGTATTGCATTATGGCCAGCGATCTAACCTGATACATTTATTCAGCTGAAGAGAACAGGTCGTCAAACTGGTCTTCTACATGATCAAACTTTGTTAATTTGGCCTGTTCAAGTGAATTATAGGCGACTTTGTTGGGATCAAATCGCCTACTTGGGAGAGTTGCCAGAGTTAATGATTTGATCTTTGCAGCTTCTTTTTCTGCATGTTTGAAATCATGCAAAGTGTAGACACCACATCTCAGAGGAAAGGAGGGCCAGACCTGCTTCTTATTTTTCTTGAGAGTCTGTGTAACTCCCTCGGCAATGATCTGATAGGCTATCTCCCTTGCCAGCAGTTTGTCAGGTATGTACAAAGGAAGGACATGAGGTTCGGCTTGGCTGCCGAAAATTCTTACATAAGTAAATTTCTCCTCTCTGAACCATCTTCCTATTGATGATAAATCAATCCCTGCTTGGTAAGAAATTTTGGGAGCAGGTTTATTAAAAATAGAATAATGAATGGGTAACATGAAGCCATTACAGACTTGGTACAAGTGGTGCTTGTAGGAAGTCTTCCACAATTTCGGGTGGTATATGTGAATAGGCGTGGGGTCTTGTGGAGTCCACCTCTAGCCGAGTATAGGAAACTCAAAATTAAAACATAGGGTATCTAGAATATAGGCACTGTAGTAGAATGGGGGAATAATCCTTTCTGAGACGGAAGTTTTAGTTCTAAAACTAAGAACTGATTTCGCTAGCTTATCTGACAGTATGGTTTCCCAATCCATTATCTCGCTATTACATGTCGCTTCCATCAAGGGAACCATTTCTATAGTGAAATTAACAGAATCATGCAACCCCCACAATCTACACATCATTATCCCAGCATAACAATACGGAGAACAAAGAGAATCCACAGAGTACTTACCGGAAGTTTCATGCTTGTGTTTCGCCCGATTTTGCCTCCATTCCCGAATGGGTTTGGATTCAGTTTCGTTCTCATTTCGGAATTTCTCCAGAAATGCCTTGCTGTATTTCTTTTCTGGCTCAGGAAAATGATACATTTGCCTTAAATCATCAGCCTTAAATGAACCAAAGATTCTCCCGTCTTTGGTGCAGAAAGTTCTATCTGTAATTGGTATTTCTTCAATTTCCCACTTTACTACATCCGTATATGGGAGAATTTGCTCCTGAGCCGCTATCCGATGAAGGAAAGAATCGGCCAAGTCTTTCAAAGTGCCATTAGATTTTCTACTGGAACCTGCTGTAGCTTGTACTCCCGTTACCTTTGGTTCTTCGGCTTCGATCAAATTATAGGTACTTTGCCAAGTGGTCTTGGCGAGTCCTAAGCATTTAGTATTAGATATTAATCCTTTCTTTTTATTTGCTGGATCAACGACGACTTGTCCTGTGGCTGGTGCAGTGGAAGCGACTGTGGCTTTCTTATACTTCTTCCCCATTCTGCTTGAATCTATTACTTCGGAAGAATTCTGCACAGGAGTGAAAATAAGCGTAACACAGAGAATTGGTAGCGAAAACCAAATATGAGTGAGATATATTGATCAATGCGTGATGAGGGATTAACTTTAAAGTGGTCGCAGATACAATCTATGAGAAGATTTTAAGACTTGCTATTTCATTAAATGGTCGTTAAAACCTGCCAATCCTTTAAATGCCCATCATATCATTAATTGGCCGAATGATTTGTTTAAGCGTGCCCTGAATGTTTTGGCGGTTGAGCACAAGTAAATCATTGTTCGAAAGATAAGGCATTTAATACGAATAAATCATAATATCCCTCTGCTTTAACGGTTTTTTGAAGTTTGTGCTTTTGGCTTTATCGCAATCGGGCATCGGGAAAAACTTAAATCATTATATTGACACCTTTTGAAATCCCTGATCGCCGATAGCGATATCGCATCGCATCGCATTGGGAGTATGGGCTCTTTAAAAAGCATGCATGGTATATTACCGATCGCCGATAGCGATATCGCATCGCATCAGATCGAAAGACACTTTAAAAAGCATGCATAGTGTATCGCCAATCGCCGATAGCGATATCGCATCACATCGGAGCGAAAGGAACTTTATCGCATCGCATCGGGAGTAAAAGGGCTTTTGTTATGCCATCTTTTATCATTTCCGATATCCGATATCCTATTGCGTGTTGTCGCGCCGGAGAAAACCAATGGGCCTTTAAAGTATACCTCCTATGTCATTGCGATATGCGATATTGCGATCGCTTTATCGTAATGATAAAAGATTGATTATTTATATTATAAGACCAAAATTGGTTTGTCAAAAAGGTTTTTTTATAATGTTTTCATTTTGTTTTCGGACCTTTTTTGAATAATACAATGTTGATACCAATCAAAACTAAAAGGGACCCATTTCATATGATAATTTTTGTGAATAAAAATGATATGAAATGGGGGGGTGTTGTAGAGCACAACAATTGGCGATTCGCTGGAAGAAACAGTTATCTCTGAAAAGTATGGAAATACTTAAACTTTTTCAAAATAGAGTTCTCATTAAAAGGGAAAATTCTAATATAACTAGGTATATATGCATTCTAAATAAAATGAATCTATCTTTGTTAATTTCCTCCCTTGTTTAAAATTAGATACATTCTAAGTTTTAAATTGGCCTTTATTGGTTTATAATGATAAAACAGAAAACCTTTCCAAATTAGCTTTTAGAATTGACTCCTTTGTCATAGGTAGAGCCTCTGCTGCCAGCAAACGTTCATAGTTTCGGCAGGGATACCTTTAAACCATATTATTGTCCATTGTCCCATCCATTTAAGAGTGTGATTAACAGAATGAATTCAAAACATGTTTTCATATTTTGTATTTCCTTTCTTTTTTCTGTTATTGCTAAGATAAAAAGCCATTGTCCTGGTTTGGTGGCCAGCTATTGACAATGCCATTCACTGGTAGTAATCTAACCGAACAAGCTGGCTCGTAATGAGACCCCTTGTCTTATAATTCTAAGCCATTACCCTGTTTTGGTATGCAGTATTAGTAATGTCGGTTAAACTATTTCCCTATGAACATGGTAAGCAGGCTTGAAATAAGACCTCTTATCCTTTATATCAAATATTTTAGAATTACACTCTGAGTAACCATGAACTTTGGTGAATGGGATGGACAATTTTCTCCTTAAGAGTAAATGGATGACAAGGTAAGAGTTAAAGATGCTAAAGTTGGATTAGTTTCTGTTTTGATATTGATAACCTTTTTGTGGCCAATCTGAAAACATAAAATGATTTACAATAGTTCTAAACTTTGAGAAGGGTTCACAAAAATTGAAATGTGGTTTTGGAATGCAATTATACCTAGTTTCCTGGAAATTATCCCTTTTGTCTAAGACTTCTATTATTTTAAAAGTAAATATCATCACTACTTCTATTGAGCAACTTTTAAGTACAGCAAAGGTCAATGGAAGATACCTTACAACTTTATTTTCTAATGGTCCTACAAACTACAAAATTCTATTAAACTAAAAAGGAGAAGGGGTTACCTCCTCAATTAAAGAATTTCTTTAAGATAATGCCATTAACAGGGAGAGAATCTCTCAAACCTGATAAATTTTGTAATATGAAGGTCGAATGGCCTATCTTCTCACAGATCTGAAATGGCCCAAGCCACATCCTCTGGAACTTGGTGTGTTTTCCCTTGTCCTCATGGGCTTTGTCCCATTTCAGAACTAAATCACCGACTTGAAATTGTTTTGAACCGGATGAGACTGAATCAAAGGATGACTTGATGATTTGCTGATGTTTTGCATGAATAACCTTGGCTTTTTCTCTTTCCTCTTCTAATTTTATAATTTGGTCATGTCTAAGTTGAATAGAAGAAGAAGGGCTTTCCTCAATAAACTGAACTAGGGCTAGGGAAGGAAGGACACGATTTGTTGGTAACATTGCTTCTTTTCCATACACAGGGTTGAATGGAGAGGAACCTATGGAAGCTTTCTGTGTTATCCTATCAGCCCATAGTGAAAATATTAAGGATTTGTGCCATTTTTTATGATCCTGTTCGATGGTTCACTTAATAATTTTAATCAGATTTTTATTTGTAGATTCTGCTAAACCATTACCCTGGGGATAGTAATTAGCAGAATATTTTAATTTAAATCCTCTTTTAATAGCGAAATCAAACATAGCATTGCCTGAGAAGTAAGATGCATTATCAAAAACAAGAGCATTTGGGACACCAAACTTGGTAATGATGAATTGATCTATGAATTCAATGATTGCCTCAGAATTTGTTGTCTTCAAAGGAATTGCTTCAACCCACTTAGTAAAATAATCAGTGGCAGTAAGGATATACTTATGCCGTTTGGAAGAATGAGGAGTAATTTCCCCAATGATATCCAATCCCCATTGCTCAAATGGTTGTTCAATGTTGACCGGTTGCAAAGGGAAAGCTGGTTTTCTTTGCCTTCCACTAGAAGTTTGACAATTTCGGCATTTCCTTACATATTCATGAGCATCTCTAAACGGAGTGGGCCAATAATATCCAGCATGAATGATTTTGTGGGCTGTTGTGTCAGCTCCAAAATGTCCTCCTGCTGGTCCATCATGTAATTCTTGCAAAACCTTTTGTGCTTCAGGATTTTCTAGGCATCTTAATAAGATTGAATCATAATTTTGCCTAAAAAGTACATCATCAATAATTGTGAAATTTTTTGCTTTTAATCTAATGGCCCTTTTTTTTTTGTAAGACAGGTTAGGAGGTTCATATCCATTTTTCAAATAAAATATTAAGTCAGCATATTGTGACTCAGAATCAGTAATACTTATCTGATTGATTTCTTCGGTTTCATCTGTATCACCTGATTCTGGAATGTTGGATGCTCCTGCCAATAACCTGCAAAAACCTTGGCCTCTAACAATCTTTGCTGGTTTAATTTTTAAGTCATATTCCTGAAGTGCTGTAACCCAATTTGCCCTTTTTTCACCTAGTTCCCTTTGGATTAATAGTTGCCTTACTGTAGGGAAAGGAACTATAACTTTTGTGTGGGCTTTTAAAAGGAAGGGTCTGTAATGTTTGACAGCTTTATATACAGCAAAGGCTTGTTTTTCTACTTCTGAGTAATTTAATTCAGCACCCTCAAGATTTGAACTATAGAATGAAATGGGTGCTTCCAAATTGTGATCATTAAGCTATGTGAGTACTGCTGGATAAGACAAGTTGGATGCGACAGTATACAGTGTGAAATGATTAGAAAAATTAGGAGTATTTAAGGCTGGGGCATTGATTATTGATTGTTTGATTAAATCAAACGCTTCCTTTTCTGCTGATCCCCACTTAAAGACTGAATTTTTCTTAATCATAGTTTGAAGTGGCAAAATGATTTGAGAAAAGTCTGGAACAAATCTTTTGACAAAATTGATTTGGCCTAAAAATGACTGCATGGATTTTTTATTATGAGGGAAAGGGATTTCAGAGATTTCTTTGATCCTGTCAGGATCAATATAAATGCCATCTTTAGACACAATAAAGCCTAAGAGCTTTCCTTGGTCAAGAGTGAAGAAAGATTTTTAAGGGTTAAGAGAAATACCATATATTTTGCAGCGTTGAAAGATTTGATTTAAATCATGCAAATGATTGGACTTCTCCTTAGAAAATACAGTAATATCGTCTAGGTAGACGACTACTGTCCTATTAATCAACCCTTTAAAAGCTATATCCATCGCTCTTTGGAACGTCGCTCTTGCATTAATAAGTCCGAAAGGCATTTTCTGATACGCATATGTTCCCCATTTTGTTCTGAATGTGGTTTTGAGCTGGTCATCAGGATGGACCAAAACTTGGTTATATCCTGAGAAACCGTCCAGAAAGGACATTAACTCAGAGCCAGCTACTGATTGGAGTATCTGCTCCATGGTAGGTAATGGGAAATTATATTTTAAGCTCGCCTTGTTCAAATTTCTGAAATCGATACAAATCCTAATGTTGCCATTTTTCTTTTTGACTGGCACCATATTGGAGACCCAGTTTGAGTGCCGAACGGGAAAAATAATCTTAGCTTTCAAGAGTTTATTAAGTTCAGATTTTATTTGAATCTCTAAGTTCGGATGTATTTTTCTCAACTTCTGCTGAATTGGCTTCTGTTCGGGAAGCATTGGAATGGTATGCTGGATGATGGATGTATCATATATCTTTAAATCATCATATTTCCAAGCAAAAGCCTGTTTATTTTTCCTTAACAGTCTAATGAATGCTTCCTTTTCTTCCAAGGAAAGTCCTAATCCTAAATTAATGTTTTGAGGAGTTTGCTCAGTGCCAAGGTTTATCAACTCAAACCTTAGGGTAGAACTTTGGAGCTTTGCATTAGTCACAGGTTTAAACCTGTCTTTAATATCATAAAGATCCTCAAGCTTCACCACAGGCTTAGGGATTGAATTTTCCTTGGGTTTACCTCTCATTTGAAGGTCATGCTCATTTTCCTCTATGATTTGATCATCATAGGACTTTTCGGAAGTTAAGAATTGTAAAATGTCTTCATCATGGTTGAATACTCTCCAACTAGTGACATTGTCAGGAATTGATGGCCTAAAAAGTAATTCTACTGAAAATCTATCTGGGTTGTAGTCTTCGGAAGGTAGGAGCTTGGAAGCAACATTGGCTAGCAGGTCAGCTGCCGAATTTTGAGACCTGGGAATATAAGAAATATTGAATGCCAAAAAGTGGGAGGTGAGTTCCTGTATCAGCGATTGATAATGTTTGAGATGGGTGGAAAGACAATGAATTGTATTCCTTACCTGTTTGATAATAATTTCAGAATCTCCAAACACTTTCAAATATTGGACCTTGAGGCCAATAGCTTTATATAGTCCCTGGACTAAGGCTTCATACTCTGCTGTGTTATTTGTGCATTCAAATTCTAACCTACAGGACAGCATTGTTTTTTCCCCTTGTGGGCTAATTAAAATACATCCTGCTCCTGAGCCCTCACTAGATTTGGACCCATCGAAATATAACGACCAAAATAAAGAAGTATTGACAATTTTATTTATAGTTTTCTCAGTATCATTGAAACATCTTGACCTATCTGTTTGTGAAAAATTTTCAATCTGAGATGTAAAATGGTTTACTGAGAAAGGGGATGGCTGGGCAGCGAAGTTGCCAAAGAATGACTCCAATGAATAATTCCCCAAAACGTTGTTATTGAATGCTATTGGTTGGTTTTCTTGCTCAAATTCAGTAACTATATGGGTCATATGCTTTTCCCGATCGATCCTTATTTGATTTGGCTTACCCTTATAGGGAAGCCACATATGTGACCGATCAGTAGAAATATACCCATGTAGTTTCTCATACCAATCCCTACTCAAGATCAAACCATAAAATTCAGGTATATCGGCGATTAGGATATCAATCCTTTGTACTATTCTGGGATCAGCAGATAACCTGATAGTTACGGAATTGATCTCTCCCAAAACCTGCACTTTAGTCCTGTCCAACTGTACAATATGAATAGCAGACTTCTGGGGTTCAATGTTCAGTTTGGAACAAACTGAAGCTGGCATTATGTTAGAAGATGCCCCTGAGTCAATCAAGCAGTTGTGCAGGTTTCTATTGTAGATCTCATAGGTTAGAAGGAAAGGTGGAGTATGAGAATTTGATCTATCTCCTATTAGGACTGCAAAAGTAGCTTCGACCATACCAGAAGGTGGTTGGCTTGTATCGTTTGCAGCTTTAGCACTGGGAAGAGGTGAAGTAGGAACATCATTTAATTCTTTGAGAAGCAATTTTTGCTGATGTTTCAATTTACTAAGTTCAAACATGGTAATGTTTGCCTTGGTCTTTTTCATGTCATCAACAATATTGTAATCCATTGAATCAGACACTACCAGTGTCTTAGATGTTGATGGGATTGTTGAGGTTGAAGGTTGGTTTTGTGGAATTATCACAGGTGGCTTCTTCGGGGGTACCTTTTCCTTTGTTATAGCAGCACCTGCACTTCTTTTCTTTGAAGTTGTCTGAACGGGTTCGGAGGTACCTCTACTCCTGGTAGTGACAGGAAATGCTTCTTCTTCATTTTCTGTATCGGAGTTAGGTAATATAAAATCCCACATTCCATGACATTCAACAACTTCCTCTTCTTCATCGGTTGGTGTAGCTGTTTCTTCTTCCCCTTCTTCAAGATCTGAATCTGCATTTGATATAACATTTGGTGGTTTTGATTCAGTTTTCTTATAATTTCTAAAGGGTCTTTTGGTCGAGGTTTCGGCTACTTGTTTTTTAATTTCAACCATTTCGTTTGACATAGTCTTGAGGACCTTTTGCAGACCCTCCATGTGATATGGATATTTTGGGGTTTTCTTCTTTGAATCATCTTTAAAAGAAACTTTTTTGGTTTTTCTATCTTCAAGAGCAGCTTTCTTTTCTAGAGCATTAATGCGTTTCTCCACAGCAAGTGCTTCTTTCATGTTTTCAGCTAAAGTAGGTTTTCCAGCCCTGTCTACAAAAATAGCTATATTGGCAGGTAGGGAAGTTATATACCATTCGCTTCGGATTTTCTCACTTGGTTTGGAGGCCGTTGGGATTTTATTCAAGAGTTTATTGAATCGGGCGTTAAATTCCTTAATTGGTTCCCTATGCTCTATCCTAAGATTGGAGAGATCATTTATTAGTGTAGCCAAAGACCTATCATCTCCATACTTAGTAAGAAACTGTTCTTGGCAAGTTGTCCAACTGGTAATGGAACCAGAAGGTAAAGAAAAATACCAGGATCCTGCTGATCCTTGCAAAGTATAAGGGAAAAGCCTAACAACAACATCTTGCTCTGTTACTCCCTTCAAGTTGACTGCCAACATGAAGTTATTAATATGTTCCTCAGCTTGCGTTCCATCATCTGGGTTAAACTTGGGTAGCCATTTTTCAGGAGCATCAGGTAATGCATGCAATGGTGCAGGCATGTTGACTGCACCAGGCCTGGTCCATGGATCTGCCATTATAACAGCAGTAGTAGATGATACTACTGTTGAAATTCCAAATGTCTGGGAAGGAAATGATGTTGCGGAGTGAGCAGGTTGGGATGTTGAAGCTCCTAATCCCTGATGAACAACAATATGTAATGGGGGAGTGGATGGTTGACTTCGCACGGGGGAAGGTGAGATGGAGGATGTGGATGAAAGCTCTTCACTGTCAGATCCTTCAGTATATTTCTTCGCCTTTTTCCTTTTGGGTAAAGGGAACTCAGTGGGTTCAATACCGAGCTTTCCGCTCTGAAGTCTGGTGAGAGGGTGAGGTAAATTGAACTGCGAAGTCGCACTGCTTTGCGATACCTCAGATTTCTGTGGTGAAATCGAGAAGCTAGGAAGTTTGTGGATAAGAGACTGGACTTCAAGGGATTCAAGACATAATTGTTCTGGAGTATGATGGGTTTGAGCAGTGGTAGTTGATTCCTCTTCTTCTTGTTTGGATACTGGGGAACCAGCATGCAATTGGGAAGTACGAGGTGATGCAGAGGGAGTATTACTCTTAGAATGGCCTGCAGACTTGTGTTTACTTTCCATTCACAGTTGGTGCCCTCCTTCTAGCGCCAAAAATGTTGATGCCCCGAAAATCGTTGTATCAACATTGGGGGATAACCACCCGGTCCAGACCTTAATACAGCTCCTTTTCCATTTGGAATGGTGGCTCCGACTGGGGATAATGGGACCAGTTTCCCAGCAATGAATAAACGGAATGAATGAATTGATTGACTAATCTAATGATAGGCGAACTACTTAATTTATTAGCGAAATAAAAAGAACTACTACTAATCCCGGGAACTATTGTACTTTGAAGTGTAGCGCTTGATGATCTATGTTTATTAACAGGCATGTAGATGACTCCATCTAATAAACATGGACATTTACTCATTCAAGGATTACTTTGCTTAAATCGTTAAACAAAGTGATTAGCGCAATATTGCTACACTTATATATCATCGATACATATATGATCAAAAGAAAAGCATCCCATAAACATCCAATAGTGGAGGGAATAAAGAAATGTTGTTAAAACACATACATATATTCGATAATAGCAAAGGCGATCAAATAACAATTCATATGAAAAGAATGAATTCAGACATAGATAATAGTACCATATGAGCTGCGATTCACTCTCCAACATCAATCACTATTTGAAATTCTTCCTCTAACGCAGAAATACTTTCAAACAACGACAGTAGTGCACATTTGCAGAAAAGCTTCTTTGCCAAAATCAGAATGATTGGTCCAGTTTTATAAAAGAATATGCCTGAAGTACAGTAGTGCAACTTCAGGTTTTAAGTCAAGTACAAAACTTTATGACCCTTTCCAAAACAATGAAAGGGTCTATAAATACTTAATTAAGCTAACTATTTATGAAACTGAAATCCTACTTAATTGGTATTAATTGATTTTGAACATATTCTTCTTAGCAACCTGGCAGTCAGCGGCATGAATTATCAAGTAGGCTGTTTGCCTTTAAACCTGAGCTGACTTATCGCAAGCATCGGCTCCACTTCGGGCGGTCTGTTGAGGTGAGAGTTAAGCTGGGTGACATAGGTGGCATCCTGAATATCGGGGATAATATACCCGATTTCATCTGTAAGGCATTTGAGGGCGGCTCTTTGACAGTGTGGTTTTACCAAGAAAAACCAATAGGTGTCCCATGTTAAACTATTAATTCCAACAATTAATCTCCCCTTTTCCTCTAGATCTGGATAACATGACTGCTCCAATGTTCTCATCACTGTCAATTTACCTGGAGTGCATTGAGAAATCATGTTTGACAAGTAGAGAGTATTATTAACCAATTCAAACAAATTACTTGTAGTTGATTTGCTCCTTGAAATTGCCCTCTCTGCTTTCATTAACTGGGACTGCCATTCTGTAAACAATATATCTTTATGAGACTCTAAAATTCTTGGTAAATTCGCCGCTTGTCCCTGATCAGTATCTTGCTAGTCAAGAAATTGAGCTATCGTTTCTTCAGCTTGATCTAATTCTGTTCTAACCTTTTCTGTTTTTTCACTTATTGATGCCGTCAATTCGCATAGTGGTTCCGCCTGGGCGATTTGTTGACATAAAAGCTTAATATGTGCTATTAATGCCTTATTTATCTGTAATGCCTCTACTCTGAGTTCAGTTATCTGTGGAACGCCCTTTGTCTTCTCAAGTTGTGCTGATAGTTGAGCAATCTGCTCATCTTTTGTTTTCATCATTTGTTCATTTGCTGCCCTCATTTGTGCCAAGGCTTTAGACAACTCTTTCTGCTTCTGGATTGCACTGTGATCAATCCTTTGTTTCTCTGCCTGCAATTGTTGAGTTAATTGATTATTTATTTGCTGTTGTGTTAACAATTGCTGTTATTCTTGCTCTGCTTTCTGTTGTGCTTCTGTTAGCTGTGCCTGCAATAAAAAGATTTCCTGGTCTTTTGTTTTTAATAAAAGACTCACCTCTGATGCTTTGTCTATTTTTGCTGTCGAATAAGCTCCAGCATATTGTGATAGTTTTGTTAGGTCATCAGAGGGGTCAAATTCCTCCTTCCAAACCACATTGCCCGTGAATGTCTGTTCTGGGAAAAGGGAAGGTTGATCAGTCCTTCTTCTCTTCCTCTGTCGTTTTACTACAGCCTTATGCCTTGGACTATAGAAGACATCCAAGGGAGGAATCTCTTCTACCTGCAAAATGATTTTATCGGAGGGGTCCTTTGGTATTATTTCTACTTCCTTTGAACTGGGTAGGCTGCTGGTTCCACTTGGAACCTGTTGTGAAGTGGTTTCCTGTGTGTCTGCTGCTTTTGAAGTTTCGGTGCCCTTTGAACATTCCAGACTACTGATAATAGAATCAAATTGCTGCCATTCCTGGAGCAGTTTTGGATGAATATGAGTATCCACATTTACTTCTATGTTGCTCTGTTTCTGCTCTTTAGTCTGGGTCTCCTCCCGCACTTTCTCCTGCTCTTTAGTCTGGGTTTCCTCCTATTCTTTCTCTTGTTCTTTTGTTGTAACCGGAGGTTCCTTTGAATGTTGCTGTTCAGGCTCGCTTGGTTTTGTTGCTGGGCTTGCCGCTAACAGATCTAGAGGCAGAGTTTGCAACCTCTGTTCTCTAAGTCTATTGAATTCAGTTAACCCTTCATCTTTGTATTGCATTATGGCCAACAATCTAACCTGATACATTGATTCAGCTGAAGAGAACAGGTCGTCAAACTGGTCTTCTACATGATCAAACTTTGTTAATTTGGCCTGTTCAAGTGCATTATAGGCGAATTTGTTGGGATCAAATCACCTACTTAGGAGAGTTGCCAGAGTTAATGATTTGATCTTTGCAGCTTCTTTTTCTGCATGTTTGAAATCATGCAAAGTGTAGACACCACATCTCAGAGGAAAGGAGGGCCAGACCTGCTTCTTATTTTTCTTGAGAGTCTGTGTAACTCCCTCGGCAATGATCTGATAGGCTATCTCCCTTGCCAGCAGTTTGTCAGGTATGTACAAAGGAAGGACATGAGGTTCGGCTTGGCTGCCGAAAATTCTTACATAAGTAAATTTCTCCTCTCCGAACCATCTTCCTATTGATGTTAAATCAATCCCTGCTTGGTAAGAAATTTTGGGAGCAGGTTTATTAAAAATAGAATAATGAATGGGTAACATGAAGCCGTTACAGACTTGGTACAAATGGTGCTTGTAGGAAGTCTTCCACAATTTCTGGTGGTATATGTGAATAGGCGTGGGGTCTTGTGGAGTCCACCTCCAGCCGAGTACAGGAAACTCAGAATTAAAACACAGGGTATCTAGAATATAGGCACTGTAGTAGAATGGGGGAATAATCCTTTCTGAGACGGAAGTTTTAGTTCTAAAACTAAGAACTGATTTCACTAGCTTATCTGATAGTATGGTTGCCCAATCCATTATCTCACTATTACATGCCGCTTCCATCAAGGGAACCATTTCTATAGTGAAATTAGCAGAATCATGCAACCCCCACAATCTACACATCATTATCCTAGCATAACAATACAGAGAACAAAGAGAATCCACAGAGTACTTACCGGAAGTTTCATGCTTGTGTTTCACCGGATTTTGCCTCCATTCCCGAATGGGTTCGGATTCAGTTTCGTTCTCATTTCGGAATTTCTCCAGAAATGCCTTGCTGTATTTCTTTTCTGGCTCAGGCAAATGATACATTTGCCTTAAATCATCAGCCTTGAATGAACCGAAGATTCTCCCGTCTTTGGTGCAGAAAGTTCTATCTGTAATTGGTATTTCTTCAGTTGCCCACTTTACTACATCCGTATATGGGAGAATTTGCTCCCGAGCCGCTATCCGGTGAAGGAAAGAATCGGCCAAGTCTTTCAAAGTGCCATCAGATTTTCTACTGGAACCCGCTGTAGCTTGTACTCCAGTTACCTTTGGTTCTTCGGCTTCGATCAAATTATAGGTACTTCGCCAAGTGGTCTTGGCGAGTCCTAAGCATGTAGTATCAGATATTAATCCTTTCTTTTTATCTGCTGGATCAGCGACGGCTTGTCCTGTGGCTGGTGCAGTGGAAGCGACTGTGGTTTTCTTAGACTTCTTCCCCATTCTGCTTGAATCTATTACTTCGGAATAATTCTGCACAGGAGTGAAAATAAGCGTAACACAGAGAATTGGTAGCGAAAACCAAATACGAGTGAGATATATTGATCAATGCGTGATGAGGGATTAACTTTAAAGTGGTCGCGGATACAATCTATGAGAATATTTTAAGACTTGCTATTTCATTAAATGGCCGTTAAAACCTGCCAATCCTTTAAATGCCCATCATATCATTAATTGGCCGAATGATTTGTTTAAGCGTGCCTTGGATGTTTTGGTGGTTGAGCGCAGGTAAATCACTGTTCGAAAGATAAGGCCTTTAATATGAATAAATCGTAATATCGCTCTGCTTTAAAGGTTTTTTGAAGTTTACGCTTTTGGCTTTATTGCAATCGGGTGTCAGGGGAAAACTTAAATCATTATATTGACACCTTTTGAAATCCCCGATCGCCAATAGCGATATCGCATCGCATCGCATTGGGAGTATGGGCTCTTTAAAAAGCATGCATGGTATATTATCGATCACCGATAGCGATATCGCATCGCATCGGATCGAAAGACACTTTAAAAAGCATGCATAGTGTATCTCCGATCGCCGATAGCGATATCGCATCGCATCGGAGTGAAAGGAACTTTATCGCATCGCATTGGGAGTAAAAGGGCTTTTGTTATGCCATCTTTTATCATTGCCGATATCTGATAGCCTATTGCGTGTTGTCGTGCCGGAGAAAACCAATGGGCCTTTAAAGTATGCCTCCTATGTCATTGCGATATGCGATCTTGCGATCACTTTATCGCAATGATAAAAGATTGATTATTTATATTATAAGACCAAAATTGGTTTGTCAAAAAGGTTTTTTTATAATGTTTTCATTTTGTTTTCGAAGCTTTTTTGAATAATACAATGTTGATACCAATCAAAACTAAAAGGGACCCATCTCATATGATAATTTTTGTGAATAAAAATGATATGAAATGGGGGGTTGTTGTAGAGCACAACAATACATTAGGTTTATGTACATGTCTTTTTATGTTATGGTTACATTCATGAGAGATGGTAGTTTATTAGTATAGTCATATGCACATGTGTCCAATAGTCATGAATGATAGTAACTCGTGGTTGTATGCATCACTATTTTTGTTTATGTTAGATAACTTGATGATCATGTTATATATTGTTGATTAGTATGCTATAGGTTAACTTGTTGTTGTTATATGTTAGTTGATGATTATTGTTATAACATTAATATCTTGATGTTATATGTATCATGCTAAATTGGATTGGACTATGTAGATGGTTGTTGGGCCACTAATCTTTCATTATTATTATCACTTTTAAACATCTATTTCATCCATTTCTACCATTCTTTATGATGTTATTTATCATAATCTATCATATAATTCCATTTTATAGTCATTTATGCTCTTATGGACAAATATTATTTCTTCTCCTTTATTTCTAATAAATTAATGATTATTATGCATGATTTTACCCATGATGGTTTATTAATGGATTTGTTGTAACATCACTCACAATTTTAAGCTCCAAGATCTTTTCTAGATTGCAAATTTGATCTCCAGCTCATAATTAAATATTCCAACTCAGAAATTCGCTGGAATAAGAAGTGACAGTTTTGTATTGGACGTTTTAGACAAATGAAGGAGTGTCTTGAAAAATTTGAAACACAAGTTTTTTCCATAATGGACCGAATTCGTTTTTGTAATGAGAAGTTTTCCAAAATTCAATCTGTATTAAGAGAAACAAAAGGTTCTTTGAAAATTATTTTCTCAGATTTGTTGTTGCGGTCATTTTCCAAATTCTTCCAGTTTCAATACCAAGTTCAACTTGCTCCTGCTGAATGTTGATGGAAAGATCTTTTAGATATGATCTTGCTAATCAATTTGTTTGTACAATCCAAATTTTTAATGGAAATCAGTTTGTAATCAACTTTGTTGTAACTTCCCTTTGTTGTCTGTGTATGTATATGAAAACAGAGATCAAAGAGAAGAGAGGATAATTAGGGGGGTAATGGGGAGATAATTAGGAGATAGGAGATGGACAATTATTAGATTGGATGTAGGAGAGGATATAAGAGATGAGAGATGGTAGATGAAAAATTATTGAATTTGAGGAAAAGCTAAGAGCTTCATTATGCCATAATTATTTCTCTCATATATTTTAATGAATGAAGTTACCCATTGAGTTCTACATCTATGATTTTTACTATGATCTGAGTTATTTCTCAAGGCGGAACTAATTCTTGGGCAGTTGGGCCCACTACCTTGGATGAGGTCCTGCCTTGAGCATGTAAATTAGTGTAGTTATGTGTTTGTTTATTTGAATTTAAATTATCATTCCTTAAATTAGATTTCCTTTCTTTTAACTAATTTATTCTTTACTACATTTTCCATACTTGATATTTCATCCAATTTCTAGATTTCATTTAATTTATTGTTGTAGATTAGCATTTGAATTATGTTGGGTGCAATAGATTAAATTTCCAATTCAACAATGTGTGGTTTAATTTAGCAATGATTCAAGTTGTGTGATTAGCATAATTGTTTTTCCTCTCATTTACTTTATTCTTTTTAATTTTAGTTTTATTATTCAAGTCTTACATTTTATTTCTTGTTGAATGAGCTTGATAGTATAGAACGCAATCATATAGAACCAGTATTAGCAATTGGTATTGTTATGCATATATTTTGCAATTTCCTTGAAATAAAAATATGCTCCTCAGGTTGATAATTAATGTCTAGGTGATTATTTGTTTTATTTATTTATTTATTAAGAAATTAATTTTACCCAACATTTTGGCATCGTTTCTCGGGAGACAGTCAAATTTCACTACCACACTAATATCTGGTTGTAGATGCATACCTGACTTCGTGAGAGTTGGATATTGAAGACGGAAGGTAAGAACCTACATGTGCACCCTAGGGAACTAGTGATGGGTCTACCCTCAGTCGTCAGGTTTACGTCATATAGAATGTACTAATAGAAGTAGGAATTTTAGAGGTATAATTTTGAAAAAAAATATCATAATTCCACTCAAGTGGTGATGTAAGCACCACCCATTTCACTAACCAATTGACAGGAACACTTGAAGAAGGAGCCTCAAAACAACACATGAAGAACACCTTCTATTATTGTAAGAAATGGATGACATTGCTACTTTTGAATTCCCTATCAAAGATTTAGGAGGAGTGACACAAATGCACATAATTCCCCCATCTTCTCCACCAAATTTTCATGGTTTGGAAAATGAAGATCCAAATACATTTTTATTTGAGTTTGAGGTACTTTGTAGAGGATATGATTATTATACTAATGATCAAAGGTTGAAAGTGTTTCCTCTTACTCTAAAAGGAGTAGCTCTCTGATGGTTCATGAGCCTTGGTGGGAACTGCATCCAAACATGGGAGGACATGAAGAATGTATTCTTGAAGAAGTACCAAGAGTATTGCAACGCAAGTGAACATATTTTTAGTATGATACAAGGGAAAGATGAAAGCTTGGAGGACTATGTAGAGAGATTTCAATACAACCTTCAAAAATCAAAGCATAAGTATTTGGAAAAAGAGATCTCAAAAACACTCCTTCTTAAAGGAATCAAAGATGATTTTTTAGAACTTGATGCAGGAGCATTGATTGGAAACTATCAATGTATTTTAGTCGACATAGGGGGTCTTGTTTTTTTAAGGAAGTTGGATTCCTATGTATGTAATTATTAGTGTTTTGAGTGGTTAAAGTAGGAATTAATTAGATAAGTGTGAGGATATTTGTAAATGGTCTCAAGTGTAGGAGAACATGACCAATTAATGATGATGAGAGAGTTGGAAATCAATTGTAACTCTTACAGGTCTCATGATTCGAGGAACTAGAGAGGACTCTTAGGGATAGGTAGGAGTTAAAAATGGACTTAGAGAATATTGAGGAGTTAGTTCAGCAGATTAAGGATATGAACTAGAATTAGTTCAATAGAACCTTTTTGTATAAAGGTAAGCCTAAAAGGCAAGAAAAAGTTAGTCAGTTGCTAGTTAGTCCGTAGCTAGAGAGTACTTAGTGAGTCAAAGAGTCAGATTGTAAGCCTACGGGCGAGAGAAGAAAGGCCACTGATCAAAAAATCAATCCAGGGAGAGAGACTATTATGTAAATACTTGTTTATTAATACAAACAACTCGATTCAAACTTTGTACAACGTGTACTATTTAAATGAATTGTAAACTATGTGTGGCTAGAGTGATTCTTCGTAACTTATGTTGCAGGTGCAGAACGGAGACGAAATACAGAGAAGTGTAACAGAACAACTTCCATCTGTAGTTGGGTAGAAGTTGTTGAGGTAGCTCCATAGTTGCGATTGTGGGTAGAGTTGTCTTAGAGATAACAATTCCAGCAAAAGGTGTGTTGGGTAGAATTTTTAGTTAGCAATAGGTTCAAGGAGAGAACCATAGAGTTGTGTTACGGCTTTGTACACATGGAAAATACAGAAGAAAGATTTTAGTGTTACAGAGAAGGTGGAAGAGCATAAAGGCATGAATGGAGTTAAATTAAGGAGAGAGTTGTGGCGAAACGATGAAGGACCCGAACCCTGAAGGAAGTGAAACCACAAAAAGTTATTGAAGAAACAATGGAAAAAAACAAAAGTAAAGGGCTGTGGGGATAAAAGAGGACAAACTCCCTTGATCGTGGTTGAAGTCCCGTAATTGATCTCAACTGTCGGTCATAGAAGTCAATACTTACGTCACAGTCAACTACGATGGTTGAGAGGTCGATAACCTACGTGCTAGTTGAAGGCCCATAGATCATATAATCTAAAGGCCTCATCATCCAACGGATATCGGGTCGTAAGTTGATCAAGATTTAACTATAAGGGTGGACCTGAACTTTTATAAATTGAGGGTTTATAATTCCCATCGGGTCCAAAAATGCATTAAACCTTGCGTAAGTGTTCCACCCGACATCGTTGTGTACCATCGGATCAAGTAGATCTTTATCAATGGTCATAAAACATCGGCTAGTTTATTGATCTGGAAAAGACATCAGCTGTCGGATTGAGGACAAGATTGATGGTGGAGAAAGATCATGATAAAGAATTTTGGAGAGCAGACCCAAGGAAGTAATAGGCACAACTTTAAGTTATTTGAATTCCGGCTGTGTTGTCGCATGTCGCATGTGAGAGGCAATGAAAGCACATGAAGGTTTGATGCGATATTATGATAGCCATTGATATGGTGAATGAAATCAACGATGGGGAAGGCTGTCACATATTGCAAGTCAAGAGCTCTGAAGGCATGCTCTATTGAGTTATAAGGTTTCATGAAAGGATTAACCAAGGTTACCATAAAGGGTGAAGGGTTGAGTATAGAGTCCTGATAGAAGGATTAACGAAGGTTTAGACTATAGAAAGTCTAAATAAATGTTTTCGCATGAGGTTTAAATGAAGGGGCCTTAACCTTAATTTATGAAGGTTTGACCAAGTCAGGTCATAGTAATTTCTGGGATAGATAATATTATGCATTTCTATATGCATACTGTGGGTATAGTGGGTTTTTACCCTGCGTTAAAGTGGTATCAGATCTAGTTAAAGATCTTTTTTTTTAAAGCATAATTGTGCATAATACAAGTGCGTTTCCAAAAGAAAGAGGAGATCAAGTTATTTGAATATGATAAATAGAAGGCATGAGATAAGATGAGAGTAAGTGATACTCTTAAGAAGATATTGCAGAAGCATAAGGAAAACACAGTGATGTTTGTTTTCTTGAGGAAAGTGGAGGTTCACTCAAATATGAAGAATGGAAGGAGACTGCTTATGAAGCTGTGCAGTGGCAATGAACCTAAAGAATCCAATTGAAAGTTGGACAAAGAGGATAAGAGTGTTCTCAGAAGGAAGTTGAGAAGAAAGATTTTGAAAGCTTGGGAATGATCTTTGGTTTGAATATGATTTATATGCATGTGACAACAAAGGAAGGTGAGAAGATTGCAGCAACCTAGAGCAAGGAGTGGTCAATTGGTTCCAGAGGAAAGAACCAGAGAAATGGTAAAAGACTGAGCTTAGAGGATGGAATCTTAGTGAGGCATATGTAGAAAGAAGGAGACTTGTTACTACAGAGGTTTTGTTGCAGCTCACAAAGGAAATTACACAAAGGATGTCGGTAGAATTGCTAAGGGATGAAGAGAGCTGGTAAGATTTTCTAAGTGAACGAAGAGGTGGTCAAAACCTAGTATTTCATTTGTGAGTGAAGTACAAGAGGAAACTTGTGTTCTTAGAATACGTAGATGAGTTGAAGCCTCGAAGTAGCAGAGAGAAGTGCTCAAAGAGATTCTAGAGAATAGAGAACCAAGTGCTTGCCAAAAGACCAAGTATAGAGGAGAGCTTGGTGAGGTAAGTGGTAGTAGGGAGGACTTGCTATTGTAGAGGCTTTAATGCAGCTCATAGTAAACAAGTGAGGAACTCATGAAGATAGAGAAGAAGATGACTACTGATAGTCATAACAGAGATGATAGAGGTTCTAAGGAAGACCACAACAGAACAAAAGTGAAGAAGAAGGATGCCAAGGTGGATGGCAAGAGGATGAGTCAAGAGGAACATGACAAGGATATTGTAGAGTTAAAATAACAAATCGATGCATTAAGAAGGATAGTGGAGGAAAACCAAAGATGAGGTTGGGTCTTGAGGAAAAACGTAGTGAAGTGGTCTAAGTTACAGAGAATACTACAAAAGAGGCAAGTGAAGAGCCTGGTGGAAGAACTCAGAGAATCTGAGTTAGAAATGGAAGTGTCCATTTGTGAACGAGAATAGGGTGAAGTTTTTGGTGAGGATGAAGACTAGATATCTATGGAAGATCTTATGAATCATGTGAAGGATTCAGAACAACAAAGAGATAGGATGACTGAAGCATCAAGTGAGACCACAAGGTCTTATGCTTTTACAACTGAAAAGTTGTGTATGATTGCAGGTATTGTAGGAGAAAAGAAACCTTTTGAAGATGTCTTCAAAATAGATGAAGATATATAAGTAAAATGTGACAAAGAAAATTTCTCAGAAGAGGAAGAATCTGACTGGATACAGTAGGAAGAGTCTATGGAAGCTGTCATAGAGATGGAAGATTAGGATCTTATTCTAATGAAGAATGAAGGAATATTGTCTCAGAGAGGTAATCTAATGAATTTGATTAATGTTATTGATGATGAACAAATGTAATAGAATATTACTGCAGATGATGAGACAAGGATAGCTCTAGAAGAAGGGTCATAGAGGGATAATAAGGAATAATGTATTAAAGAAGAACAACATCTACTGAAAGATGTTAAGGAAGAATAAGTCTATGCAAAAGACTTAGAAAAAGGGAAGAAAGGCATCTGATTATTTCTCAAAAACAAAGGAAGGTATGGAAAATTGTGTGAAATTTCCAAATTCATCTCCAATTGAAATTATTGAGTTATATGGAAAATTAAACTTTCAAGGAAGGGAGTTGGAAAAGCAGAGGATATATACTCAGGACAGATTGCTAAAAAAGGAAGACAATGAAATTATTATGAACGAAAATCATAGGGAAGAGGAGATGGTAATGAAAGTTCATAAAATTGACATTACAAAAGGAGTTCTTTATTGTAAACCATAACAGGGAGATATCATTGAAGAAGATGGTATGGAGGAGAAACTAGATGACAGTCTCATGAATTCTTTTGAGAATTCATGTCAACATACAGATGTGTTGATGGGGGAGGAGAAATCAGAGCAACATAATGATGTGTTGCCAAATGAAGAAGAAGCATTGAGGCCTTATGTTTTTTATTTTAATAATTGTTTTCTGAGTACAGGTTTAGTTGCAGATGCTAGAGAAAATTTAGCATAGATGAGCAGCCAAACAAAAATGAGAGAGGATGATTCTATGGAAGTATTTAATCCATGGAACATAGATGTTAGTTTATTGGACAGAATGATGGAAATTTAGGATTCAATGCAGAAAGAGATAATCATGAAAGAGGCTAAGGATGAAAGGGTGGTAGTAAGAATCCGAAAACTTCAAAAAGAAGATAATAAACAACAATTTGAAGAGTTAGTGGACATCATCAACAACCTGAAGCAGAGAGAAAGAGGTAGTAGTAAATGCCAGAATATGGACTAGCCCAAGGACATGTTAGAGATGTAGATGGAAGAGTTATGGGAGTTAATGATGAAGTAGTCCATATGGACGAGATTGATAGAAAGAGGAAGAATGATCAATCAAAACTTGAAATTTATTGACAAGGAGAGAAAGATGAAATAGAAGACAACTAACATACAACAACATAAAAGGTGCAGAGCATTCAGACAATTACAAACGGAATTTTGGTACCCTGGAGGTTTCCTATCAACACATGAAGAAACATGATTAGGAGATCATGAATGTTTTCTACTTTGGGAGACTGATGCAAGAGAATTGACTCGAAATTATCATTGTATTTTTTAGACATAGGGGGTCTTGTTTTTTCAAGGAAGTTAGATTCCTATGTATGTAATTATTAATGTTTTGAGTGGTTAAAGTAGGAATTAATTACATAAGTGTGAGGACATTTGTAAATGGTCTCAAGTGTAGGAGAACATGAGTGATTAATGATGATGAGAGAGTTGGAAATCAATTGTAACTCTTATAGGTCTCATGATTCGAGGAACTAGAGAGGAATCTTAGGGATAAGTAGGAGTTAAAAGTTTAATTAGAGAATATTTATGAGTTAGTTCAGCAGATTAAGGCTCTGAACTAGAATTAGTTTAACAAAACCTTTTTGTATAAACGTAAGCCTAAAAGGCAAGAACAAGTTAGTCAGTCGGTAGTTAGTTAGTAGCTAGAGAGTAGCCAGTGAGTTAAAGAGTCAGATTGTAAGTCTACCGGTAGGAGAAGAAAGGCCACTGATCAGAAAATCAGGCTAGGGAGAGAGACTCTTATGTAAATACTCCTTTATTAATACAAGCAACTCAATTCAGAGTTTGTACAATGTGTAGTGTGTAATTGAATTGTAATCTGTGTGTGGCTAGAGTGATTCTACGTAACTTATGTTGCAGGTGCAAAACAGAGATGAAATATAGAGAAGCGTAATAGAAAAACTTCCAATTGCAATTGGGTAGAAGTTGTTGAGGCAACTCCACAGTTGGGATTGTGGATAGAGTTGTCTTAGAGATAACAATTCCAGCAAAAGGGAGTGTTGGGAATAATTGTTAGTCAGCAAGAGGTTTGAGGAGAGAACCATAGAGTTGTGTTACGACTTTGTAGACATGGATAGTACAAAAGAAATCTTGTAGTGTTACACAAAAGGTGTAAGATCATAAAGGCACGAATGGAGTTAAATTAACGAGAGAGTTGTGGTGGAACGACGAATGGCCGAAACCCTGAAGGAAACGAAACCACAGAAAGTTACTGAAGAAATGGTAGAAAAAAACCAAAGTAAAGGGCTGCGGGGATAGAAGTGGACAAATTCCCTTGATCGTGGCTGAAGTCCTACAATTGATCTCAACCGTTGATCATAGAAGTCAACACTTACATCATAGTCAAGTATGGGGGTTGAGAGGTTGATAACCTGCGTGCTAGTTGAAGGCCCACAGATCATAGGATCTAAAGGCCTCATCATCCAATGGATATCAGGCCGTATGTTTATCGAGCTTTAGCTATAAGGGAGAACCCAAACTTTTATATATCGAGGGTTTACAATTCCCATCGGGTCCGAAAAGGTGTTAAACCTCATGTAAGTGTTCCACCTGACATTGTTGTGGACCATCGAATCAAGCGGATCTTGATCAAAGGTCATAAACTGTCAGGCTATTTTGTTGATTAGGAAAAGACATCAGCTTTCGGATCGAGGAAAAGATTGATGGTGGAGAAAGATTGCGATAAAGAATTGTGGAGAGTGGACCCGAGGAAGTTATAGGCACAACTTTAAGTTATTTGAAGTCTCACTGTTTTGTCGCATGTCACATGTGAGAGGCGATGAAAGAACATGAAGGTTTGATGCGATATTGCGACAACCATTGATCTAGTGAATGAAATCAACTGTGGGGAAGGTTGTCGCATATCACAAGTCAAGAGCTCTGAAGGCATACTCTATTGAGTTATAAGGTTTTGCAAAAGGATTAACCAAGGTTACCATAAAGGGTGAAGGGTTGAGTATAGAGTCCCAATAGAAGGATTAATGAAGCTTTAGACTATAGAAAGTCTAAAGAAATGTTTCTACATGAGGTTTAAATGAAGGGACCTTAACCTTAGTTTATGAAGGGTTGACCAAGTCAGGTCATAGTAATTCTTGGGATAGATAAGATTATGCATTTTTATATGCATACTATGGGTATAATGAGTTTTTACCCTGTGTCAAGACTCTTAAATCTGAGAGGAAAAGATGATGTTTTTTAGTTATCATATGATGATGTTTTTGAATTATGCATAAGGTATTCAAGAGGAATCTCCAAGGATGGTAAGAATTCTAGAGAAGCTTCTTTCTTTTCGAAATCTACTATAAGAAGAGGAAACATAAGAGATGAAATCAATGTTTTATTTGAAAATTTTAAATAGAATTTTATTAGCTCTCTAAATTCACAATTGGATGTTTTGCAGGTCCATAAAATTCAAGAAATTGAAGAAGTTCTTTTCCCTCATTGCCAAAAGGAAGATCCCATATATAGTTGTTGTTTCTTATCTAGGATGAAAGCGTCATATCAAATAGATGGAGAAGCTGCTACAATTTCACAACCATGGAAATTGTGTCCTACATGTATGGTTCAAAAAACTTCCTCTCCATTTTATTACTTGCATAATCCATTATGGAATGCTCCTGTGTTAGGGCAGCCATGTCAATCTCAATATAACCCCCACCAATATTGTCTACAGGTTTGGCATGGTTCATCTTATGATTACATGGATACTCTCCCACATCTTTTAGCAAAAACACATCATCCATATTCTTTTCCATCTCTTCCACAACATCTTGGTTGTCTATCAAAACCATCCACACAACTCAATCAACTACATCATCAAAATGCTCCATTCCCTACACAATTTCCTGCTCAACGCATTCCACACCCTCACCATAATAACCAGTACAACATGTTTACAGTGTTGAACTACAAAATTTACCTACCCTTCCCACCCATTCTATCTCACATGCACCATTGCAAAAAACTTATATTGAGATTGAGAATGTTTCAAATCCAAATATTGTAGAAGTTATGGAAGAAAATGAGGTTTCTTCTAGTCTGCATCAACAAGTTGTTTTAAAAACTCAAGAACTTCATGATATTGAAGGGTATATTGAATATTTTTTTAACTCCATCATTTGTTTGCAACATCACTCCATACTTCAACAATTTTTGACACCATCTTTTTAAGGTATGTTGGCTTCTCATACCCTATTATTTATTAACATGCATTTTTAAACTTTGGGTATGTACATAATTGAGGCCTTATTTAGAAAATGTCTCCACTAGAAGTACTCTTATATGTAAGCATATTCATTTTTTAAATAAGTGTAGGTTAGTGTAGAAAATAAAATAAATAAGGACATAAATAAATATTGTTTTTTTTTATATGTAAAAATAGTTGTTTTTGTTGCAACATGTTGTGGAAATCAATATTGGTGATAAATGTTTTAATTTATTTGTGTATGTAGATGTATGATATTGAAATAACATTTCTACAAACACTCATATTCATTTTTATCACCAATTCGGAAAAATTGCTTGAATATCATATTTGTTTGGCTTGCGGGCTTGATGAAAGTTCTGGAAACATAGTCACTATAGTCATGTTTTGAGGGAACAAAAGGGAATATTTTTAAAACATGTTTCTAGTCTAAGTATCCCTTGATTTTTACTTTCCAACCCAGTTTAAGTCACTCCATTTGGATTTGAAATGAAAATGTTATAACCAAACCATTGATAGGGTGTCTAGTAGGCAGCTCAAGAACAGAGTTGGGACAATCAGTTTTTGGAGGCCTAAATGACTATATTATTAAAACATGTTTCTATGGTATATTCCTCTATGAATATAGTTTACAAGGAAATTTTAATCACTCAATTTAAATATAGTATGAGAAAGTTATGACTAAAATACTGACTGTCTATCGTAAATCTGCACTTTAAAAACTCTGTTTTTCTAGTTGTTCACTTGCGTATTTGACCCATCAATTCTTCCCATCTCTAAAACATGTTTCTATTGGATATAAATAAATGAATCTAATTTAATATCCTATTTTAATTTGATTCTGTCATCAAATGAAAAAGGCATTCTTAAAATATCCACTGTTGGTCCAAGCCGAGAAATCGAAAATGACTCTTTTATGCAAGTCGTTCTAAGTAAATTTGATAGATCACCTCATGAAATTTAAAAAAAAAAATTCTATTATAGATATCTCTCTAAATTCAATTTCATTTGGCTTTGGAATCACTCAAATTGGACGAAAACCAAAGAAGTTATGAGTAAAACACCGCTGGTTAGTATGGTTGACCACTGCTCTCCCGTATGTGACAAATAAAATTTTCTTTGTTTATCTTTCTATGGATTTGTTTTACAAAGTAAATACTTGTTATTATTTTCATATGTATTGGATTATGAGAGCCTATTTTCCTCTCTTCTTCCAAGATTTCATGTTTTGATGCAGGTAGACACTCGCTTTTTGCAGGTTCCAGGAGAATAAAAGAAGTCAATTTATGAATGAGAAATTATTTAAAGAAATGTTAATGAAACAAGGGAATTTCATCCAATTCATTACCTAAGAGATTCATAATAGAAGAAATTAAGAATTGATTTCCATTTGAATATTCATGTCAGTGCTGCCAAAACATTTTCGAAGAGATTATTCTTTTTCCATTAACAGATTGATATTCCCTTAGGAAATAACATCGTAGTTGTTTATTTATTTACTGTTTTTAAATAAAGTGTTGTTTCTTTTCTGAATTATCCTGTGCTTTTTGTATTTGAGGTGCTTCTTCCTTCAAAGTTGTAGTTTTCTTTCCGTTGGCGTATGAACAAATGTTCTTCAGTAGAATGAACAAATATGATTTGTCTTTGGCTGTGTTTAGTAAGTTTTGTTCAATAAATTGAACGATTGTTGTTCGATTAATTGAAAAACACTTAATTTTGTGTTAATGTTGCTGTTCAATTGATTGAATGATTGTTGTTCAATCAATTGAGCAACACTTATTTCTGTGCATGTGTTGTTGTTCAATACATTGAACGATTGTTGTTCAATTGATTGAACGACTGTTGTTCAATCAATTGAACAACACTTTTGAGTTTTTTTCAATTTTGTTATTCAATTAATTGAATGATTGATGTTCAATCAATTGAATAACACTTTTGCATTTTTTTCGATTTTTCTTTTCAATTGATTAAGATTATTGTTCAATGAATTGAACAATGCTTTCGTGTTTTTATTATTTTGTTGTTCAATTGATTGAACATTTGTTGTTCAATCAATTGAACAACACTTTTGCATTTTTTTCTATTTTGTTGTTCAATCGATTGAACGATTGTTGTTCAATCAATTGAACGACACTTTTGTGTTTCTACAATTTTGTTCAATTGATTAAACGATTACTGTTCAATCAATTGAACAACACTTTTTGTGTTTTTGTGTTGTCGTTCAGTCGATTGAACAATTGTTGTTCAATCAAATGAACAACACTTTTTGAGTGTATGTTGTTCAATCAATTGAATGATTGTTGCTCAATCAATTGAACATCCTCGATTTTCCTTGTTGTGTATTTGTTTTTTAAATTGGTAGAATGAATAACTGTGAATTCTCTTTTCTATTTCATTGCTGGTCATTCTTTTTTCCTTTTTCTTTCTCTTTTATGTTTCGAATAAAACTCATCTGTTTGGATTTTGAATTTGTACCCAAGATAAAGGAAAAACAGTAATATTAATACCATTATGACTGGTAAACCTTTGATGGTTATCTTTATTCTTAAACTGACTTGGTTCATCTATATAATGATTGGCTGAATATCTTCTTTTGAACACATCATAAAATGATTTATTATTCTAATACCATGTTAGTTTATCTTTTAGACTTTCAAATGGATAAATCCCATTGATATGGTGATATGGGGGTAAAAGCATAAATTTCATTGGCATTTTTTTTACTTCTTACACCATCCATGACTCTTAAGGAGTAAATGAGCCTCCCTCTCTTTACAAAAAAAGCATCAAAATATAAAAATATAAAAATCTAACAAGCATTGTCTTAAAGAGCATAGGGGGTCTTAGTACGAGGCAGCCTATGATGATCATAAGGATGTAATGAGTGACATTCCATTATGGCCACCACAACAAGGTAATGACCTTCTTGATAATCAAAATTGTTAGAAGGACAGAGGGTCTCACCACAAGCCAACCTAATCACTTTGTTATTGATGTGAAATTCGTCTAAGACAAATAAATAAGGTATTACAAACTCATGTGCATGGATGTGCCTATGTTATTTTATGCAATGGATCGATAAGATTGCAAAATACATAGACACTGAAGCAGTTATAGAAAATATAATAGGCAAACATGTAACACAAAAAGTTTAATAAGGAGTTCACCCAATACTCCTAGGCTACGTCTCCCAATCTAGCATTCAGTGGTGGCTTCTCTATTATGTTTTCAAAAGAAGAGTATTTACAACAGTGAGCTCAATTTGATTCTCACTCAGTAGATATGAATCAGCAATACCGTACTTGGATCCCCCAAGTCTCTGGAGTACACAGAATATACTTTCTAAAACTTCACCTCTTTTGGTCACAGTAGTATGAGCCCAATCTGAGACTCATACATGACAGGCATATACAGAGGATTTCGCTTGAACCTCTTAAGCCTTCTTTGGAGTACACAGACTCTCTGACTCTCTCTGGCTCTGTCTGGCTCAATGCTGCCTTTGCTTTTGCAGGTCAGCTCAACGCTTTCTTTATTCTCTTAGCTTTTTTACTAACTCTCTCTTATGCTTTCTTTCTACTTTGTTGCCTGCTCTATCTCTATCAGTTCATGGGTTTAAATCCATTGGCTTCCTGACTATTTGTTTTTGCTTCTCGGCTTTCGGGTTTCCCTGCCTCTGTCCATCTGAATCCCTATGTTTGGCATAATAATCACTATATAACACCTCACATGGAGGTGGCCACCAATTCTGTAACGGATGAGTGTGTCAGGTTCACTGGAAATGTTTGAATGATCATTACTTTTGTTCGCTTCAAGATTGCTCACGAAATACGATTCTCCTCCAACACATCATCCATATCAAACTTCAAATCTTATATAACTCTCCCTATTTACCTCATCGAATCCGGTCATCCATTGGATCACATCTCTACTGTCGATCTGGGGCCTCCAGATCCAATGGTCATCACTCATATCAGGCAGATAAGTAACATGATGTTTACCTGTCCGATGTGAGTGGTTTTCTCTCTCTTCCACCGGACGCATGGCAGTCGATGTGTGGCATTAGGAAGGACTCGGTTCAAACCACTTACCACCTCAAGCCCTTTCAATATTTTGTGGGTTTGGTGGAATCCACTTCGTAGGAACCGAATTAATTAGTTTTCTGCATTTCATAACATTTTCGGGTCTCGATGCTCGGGGTTTATCGTTCTTTGATGGGTCTTCCCTATGATATGCGATTAGCGACTTGTCACTAATCGCATATCAGAAATTGCCCCCGTTTATGGAATTAACCTCTCGTTTTGCCCATTTATGCGAGTGCGTGATATCATGGGCCAATGGTCTGTGCACTTGACCGAGGGTCCTCGTTGCTTCGCACTGATCACAAATTCCCATTGTCACGAGGATATCTCTGATAAGCTTTCCCTTTATAGGAAATTGAAACTTTGGCATGATTTTAAGAGTTCATGAAAACTTAGAGAGTGTTCTAGGATCCAATTTGGATCACGACCTTCCCACTAAAAAGCTTTTCTGCTCGTTGTCCTTACCTTCCTGTCTAGAACTGTATCTTCCTGCAATTCATTGAGATATTCAGGCAATAGATCCTCAATAGAAGGTAATTAACTCTACTCATCAGGATCTTCAATCAATGAAGGTTCAAATAGTCTTAAGCTTTCTGCAGTAACAACTGAATAGATGTGCATGTAAGCTGGAAAATCAAGCCGAAAAACATTTTCACCAATTTTCTCAAGTATCCTGAAAGGTCCATACCTTATTGGCTTTAGCTTCTTACCTTCACCTTACATTCTGTCTTTGCTGATATATAAGCAGACTTGATCACCAACTTGGAAACTATGCTCAATCCGATGCTTATCATGCCTTGCCTTGTACCTGGCTTGGCTCTATTCCAACTGTTCCTGTATTACCTGGTGAATCTCTTGGATTTGTTCAATGAACTTGGTTTCCTTGTCCACATCACTGTGTCAATCAACTGCTATGTCTTTACCAAAGATGGAATCCAAGGGAGACCTTGGTGTGAAACCAAAACATGTCTCAAAAGGAGATCTTTGTATAGAAGAATGTTTAGCTCAGTTGTAAGCATGTTGCACATAGCATAGGTGTTCATCCAAAAACTTGGGATGCTTGCTGCAATAGCCTCTAAGAAACTTGATCACTGTCTTGTTGACCACTTCAGTTTGGCCATCTGCTTGTGGATGAAAGGTTGTTCTCTTCTTTAGTCTGGTGTCCATCAATTCCCATAGACCCAACCAAAATTTACCAACAAATTTGGAATCTCGATCATATACAATGGAAGTGGGTAATCCAAAATGAATCCATACATGCTGAAAAAACAACTTTACTGTTTGTTCAACTGTAATCTGTTTGTTACAAGGTATTAAAATACACATTTTGCTGAACCTATCCATAATAACATATAAATAGTCATGACCTTTTCTAGATTTAGGCAGTCCCCCAACAAATTCCATGGAAACACTTTCCCAAGGATGATAAGGAACTAGTAGTATAGTGTACAAGCATAGTTTTCTATTGATGGGCTTGCTTCTAGCACACATGGTACACCCTCTTACATATCTAGAAATTGTTTCATGCATTTTTCGCCAATAACAAAATCTTTGCAGTTGTGCAACTGTTTTACTTACCCCAAAGTGACTTGATATTAGAGAAGTGTGTGCTTCTCAAATTATCTTTACTCTTTCAGTTTGTGGAATGCATAACTTTCCAAAATGATACAAGCTTTGGTCCTTAACATGATAATCCAATTCTTCTACTTGTTTTCCATGACTTAAAGTTGCATATACATCTTTAATCTATATCTTGAGCATAATGTTCAGTGTAGCTCTCATGCAATACTGAATTACACTTAGGTATAGTGGATGCATTTATGATTTGTCTGGACAACATATCCACAAATTTATTGTGTATGCCCCTTTTATATCTGATGAAAAGATGAAATTGTTGTAGAAAACCCATCCACCTATAGTGTCTTGATTTTTGCAACTTAGTTTGTGAGTGTAAGTATTGAATTGTTTGATGATCAATATGTATAACTATATCTTTGCCCATTAGATAATGTTTCCACTTTTTCACACTCTATACTAATGCATACAATTCTTTATCATATATGGGATAATTAACTACTGCGGAATTAAATGTCTCAGAATGATAACATATGGGTTTACCATGATGCATCAACACTGTTCACATGGCATAGTCACTAGCATCAGTTTCAATCTCGAATGGTCTTTGAAGATCAGGCAATGCTAGTACTGGTGTTGTACTAATCTTTTCTTTTAAAGTGTCGAAGGTTTTCTGCTATTTGCCTCCCCACTGAAACACCTTGTTCAATCCTGTTAAAGCATGTTTGGTAGCTGAAATCAAGGAAACATTACAAATAAACTTTCTCCAATATTGTGCTGCTCCTAGGAAGCTTCTAACTTTAGTAGCAGATTTGGGTTTAGGCCAGTTTACAATGACTGCAACCATAGAGGGATCTATCTTAAATTCACCACCCCGTACAATAGGACCCAAATAATTCAAAGATGTTTTTCCAAATTCACATTTTAAGAGCTTAACATAAAGATTCTCTTTTTTCAAAACATCTAGAGTCTGCTTTACATGTTTCAAGTGTTCTTCCCATGTTTTACTAAATCTAAGAATGTCATCTAAATATACAATGAAAAAATCATCAATAAAAGGTATGAGTACATCATTCATTATTCTCATGAAAGTAGCAGGAGCATTAGTTAAGACAAAAGGCATCACCAACCACTCATAGAATCCCTACTTTGTTTTGAAAGTAGTCTTCCATGCATCTTGCTTTGTAACCCTGACCTGATGGTAGCCACTATGCAAGTCCAACTTGGAAAAGTAAACAACTTCTTTCAATTGATCTAGTAGATCATCTATGCGAGGAAGGGGATAACGATTTTTTATCGTTATCTTATTCAGTGCTCGGTAATCAATGCACATTCTCCATGAGCCATCTTTCTTTCTCACCAAGACAATTGGAGACCCACATGGTGATGTGCTAGGTCTTATGAACCCTTTCTCGACCAGCTCCTATACCTGCTTCTTGATTTCTGCATTCTCTAAAGCAGACAACATGTACATTCTAATGTTAGGCAACGAAGCATCTTGCTACAAATTAATATATTGTACTATTTTATTTTTGGGTGACATACCTGTTACAGGGAAAAGTGTCTATTTAGAATTGCTCTATCCCACTAAGGTGTGATAGCTACCTTAGAAACAAATAGACAAAAACTACTTTTGTATTTCCTTTATGAATTATAGACAGAGAGGAATAGAAATAACCAACCTGTTTCTTGCGCTAATACTTTGATCCAATTCCTCTCTTCTTTGATAGTCTCCAGCTACCTGCTCCCTTGCTTGCCCAGCTTAACAAAGTACCTGTAAGATCACAGAAGAAGAGCACTATACAAAGACAAGGATCTATATTCATAAACAACTTAGGATCAGATTTAAGTTAACCACACAAAATGTAACAAGCATCAATGATACAAAAGCATGGAGGAAAACTCAAATAGTTTTTATTGATAAGAAAGAAAAGATCCAGGAGGAGTTACAACCAGTGGTTTCGACCCAACATCAACCTCCCAGCAAAGAAGCCCCTCTTCACCTCAAACAAAGCATAAATCACCCAACAATCTGATGTATGTCTCTAGAAACCAACAACAATTCCTTACAATATGCAAAATTCCAGCCTATGGATCTCTGGGATGAGCGATCCATATATAGATATGTGTAAGGAGGATGAGTCAGCTTGTGATTTGATTAGTGTCTTCTCTCTATCAGTTCTTGCTTCCACTTGGAGACTGAGGGCCTCTTACTCATCTTTGGTCGAATTCAGTGAGGCAAGTGTCACAGGAGAAGATTCTGGAAGCTTCCATTGCCTCCCCACCTCGCGGAATGACACTGCCATTTGTCATTTCTCACCCATCGCACCCTACAGAAGGGAGTTTTGAAATGAAACGCACCCTCACAGTGTATTTAGGTGCAATGCAACGCACTTAGCCAGTGTAGCAGCTGAAATGATCCTGTTTTGACCGATTCTGAGCAGTTTCTGGTGGAGAACTTCTGGGAGAAGCTATAATCTGTTGACCTTGTTCCTTTTGGGGTTAGAACAACACTTTTATGGAATTAGGAGCCCTTGGTTTATGGACATTTCATGCTTGGAGTGGTAAGGCACAAAAATGTCTATAATAGTTTCCCCCTAAAGTATGAGGTTGTTAACCTTTTGGTGTCGGGTGAAATGCTTTATTATGAGGATCCGAAGTTCTTTCAATGCTGGGAGGAGACCTGTAATAAGATATAATACAATACATTATCTTCATACTGTTTTCATGATCTAGCTGAGGCGGACATTCCCATGCTCAGCTTTATAAATTCATTTTCATGTACATAGGACAGATAATCGTCTGAGTGTAGACTGATGATTCTGATAGAGCCATCATCCTTTTGGTAGGATGATTATCTGTGCTGCAATGCTGTACATTTAATGTCTTTATTTCCCTGAATATATATCGCAGTCCGGATGGATGAAACTAGATCCAGGGTCTTCAATCTCGTCCGATCTTCACTCAAAGTACAAGTCGATCCATGTGAGAAATGTTTTGAAGTCTAACATGGAAAGACATCGCTTGATTACCAGTCAATGATGTAAACTGTTAACAAGCGCGAGAGGAATCACTGATAATGATAATGATTCTCAAGGTACTGCAGTAAAATTCACGTGGTGTGAATAAAGGACTTGGCGTCGAACACCACGCGAAATCTTTCGGTCGAAGGCCATTGATGTAAACCTGTCGCCGAAAGTGAGAAACTTGCCATTGAGGCATGCAAGCTTCAAAGTACTGAATGGGGTGTTCCTAGATCAACTTCTTGGATAATGAGCTGATGTCGACAAGAAGTGATCCGTCACAGGAGGGCCTTAATGAATCCCACATCAATGACATGGAACGGAGCAAATTATTTTGATGGAGGTGAAAACGATCTGATGATATAATGTTCAGGGTGGAGGTCATGAAAGAATGGAGTATAATGTATGGTAGTGGGTGAGACACAGGTGACTTCTCTGCATGACTTCTCTTGAACATATAGGCAACACTTATGTGATGGATTGGTAGCATTAACCCCAAATGTGGATGGTATGGCGTGACCATGGTGATGTGACCGGTGAATGAAACAACCCAACCTGACTCGGACACGGAGTGGAAGTGTCATGTTCAAGAGCGACTTGCTACCAACAAAGTTTCTTTGAGTTTTTCTTCCCAATTTTTCCCCAGTCATTGCTGACCAGTACCTATTTATTTTTGTCAAGCTTGAGGAGGATAACATATGCTTGTTCTATAATTTTCCCTTCGGTCAAACCCATCGCTATGTTTTAACGAGCCTAGCGATAGTGAAACTCGTTCTCGTCTAAAGACAAGTTTGTCGCTATTAATCTTTTTAACGAGTTTAAAGACAAAGATAACTCGATCCTTTTCAATTTTAGAGAGTCTGAAAAGGAACGTAAAGGTAACTCCAGAATTCCTTTTTCGTCATCTAATCCCTTAAGTCTGAAAAAGTATAAAACAATACAAAAGGGATGAATTTTCGATAGTTTTAACGAGCCGAAAAAAATAAGCGCTCGATCTTTTTGTGTAATAATCCCTCAGGTCCAAAAAGATTAAAATCTAGAGGAGGGATAGCACTTCTTGTCCCTTTAACGAGCTGGAAAGGCCAATGGCTCGGCAATCTTTTCATATTTTACGAGTCAGTTGAAAAGAGCTTAAAGGAGACTCGTCTTTTGAGGAACAAGTGATAAAACGGGTAGCAGCTGATTCCAGGTAAGGTTTGGAATTTTCCAATCAGGGCAGTGTCACAAGGATGGCTAGTGAGATCAATCTTTGCAGCTGTTCCTCAAAATGGGTAAACAATCAAATGGAGGTGAATGATCGGCCAATGAAAAGTGGAGGTGACAGTGCAAACACGACCAAGGCTTTAACGGCTGAAGTACTACATTCACGATGATTATTTACCGGGGGATAGTTCATTTTTTAATGAGCTTAAACGCGGGTGGAAACATTTGCTCATGTCTTATGTTTAGTTTTTAACGAGCTTGAACTATGTGCTAAAATTGCTCGATTAATCCAGTCTTGTGATAAGAATGTCTCATATAAACATGGCAACTTTTAGAGTTTTTCCCCACATCCTTTCTTTATGCAAGTTAGGAAACGACCAATCCTACGAGTTTAAAGGGTTAGAGGTCCTAAAAATTTAAAAAATAAATAGTCGCTCTTCGCTTGCATTCCAAAAGGTTTGCATGCCCCCAGGTATAAAACAGAGTTTCAAGGTTACCCCTTCTTTAGTCCGTTAAAACATTTGTTTTACCGAGAGAGGCCTACCTCTTACAGGTTACCAAAGATAGTTCTATTTACGGCGTAAACAAAACACTTCTCTAGCGATGTCTACCGAAATAAACAAAGGTGAGTGACGATACCCTCCAACTCACATAACTTTGACAAGAGAATCTTGTTCTAGAATAATGCCCTCTTCCAATCAGAAATGGGGGTACAGACTAGTCATATTCTCCCGTGGAAACCTACCCTATACCCGAGGTTTTCCTGCCGAAGCAGACCAGGGTGCATGCCCCTGGGTTTCAGTCATGTCCCTCTAAATCACTCGCGCTCATCGGGAGGACGGACTGGAGATTGAGACATTTCTTGCGTGAAAAGACCATTCAGGGATGGTATATGACTATTTGCTATGCGTGATCCGGGAAATGAAATCTGGTCCACGAGCTTGACCACTCTTCCTTCGTGTGGAAAACACATCACTCTAAAGAGTGATGAGACAATGGCTCTCATGCAATAAATATAGTCTCGTCCAAGGAGTAGATTGTAATCCAGGGGTCCTTGAACTACCATTACATTCATATGAACGGTTTTCCCTCTCAATGTTATGGGCACATCGGGAAGGATCCCTAACGGTCGATTGGTTCCTTTATCAAAGCCTGTCAGATTTCTCATCTCAGGCAAAAGCGGTGGCGAACCAAGCGCTTTCCAAGCAGTTGAGGAAAGGATACTCAGAGAAGCCCCCTCATCTATGATGGTACCAGCCATAACCATTCTATATATTTGAACAATAATTCGGAATGGTACGCTAGCTGGTAAACGGGGTCTGCCTAGTTGATTCCAGTCGAAGGAGACAACTAGGTTGCTTGGAGGTGGGACCGAATAGACGGCCGGGTACGACTCTAACGAACTTCCTTCCTGTGGTAAAGGAACGGGTAAATTTCCCCCATGTTTTTTGGAGTCTGTGCTTATGAAAAGAATTTGGACGGTGTCATCCTTGTTCTCTTCAGTGATTGTATCATCTGAAGATGGAACCTCTGAAGGCAAGACCGGGTCAACTGCCGCCTTGACCTTTTGACTTTCGTCTGGTATGGATCCAGATGGTTCATCTTCAATGACAGATGCTTCGGCCGACCACCTGAGTGGGTCAGCCCGATTTTCGACTAGTGACGGACTCGGAAAGAGTTTTCTATATCCAGGAGGAAGTCGTAACGGTAAAACTGGACGATCATCCAAAACTCTTTTAACTTCGTCTAAGAAGGGACAACGGTGAACGGCATGATCGCCTTCACACAGTTTACAAGGAAATCTATATTTTCCTTTTTGTCCTGGGGCTTCACTTTCACTAGTTGACGGTGTGTTTTCAACATGATCATCAGAGGTTGATGACACCGGGTTGTGAAAACGAGGAGACCGGTCCCTTAAGATCCGAGGGATGCAGGGACAATCTCTGTGAAAATGGTCTCCTTTGCAAATGACACATGGCGATTTAGGCCTGGTCGGTGCAGTGTGTGGATTTTTGTTAGACGACACTCGTTTGCCCCCATTCGCTTTTGGCTCCTTCTTCTTCTTCTCTTTCTTCTTCTTTTCCTTCTTCTCATTAGGAACTTGACTTTTGGCTTTACCAGCCCCATCAAGCGAACAGGAAGGAGGAGAGGAAGAATTAGAGGAAGTAGAAGGTTGGTGGGTAACTCTGGACTCGTCTAATTGCTGATTCGATTGTTTAGGAATAGTGGTGTTCTGAACGACAGAGGTTGAGAAGAGCCATATAGGCAAACCAATCGTCAGTTCTGGAAGCGACAATGTGGCCATATGGGGTGCACCAACATCTCCCCAAGAGGAGAAGGGACTAGGATTTCCTCCAAGGGGAATTCCTTGGTTGGTGGACTCCATTTTCTCAACCCAAGATCAATGTAGGAAAGGGGTAATGAATATTCCGTTTAAAATAAATTTTTAGACGCTTTGACACAACTTGTTTTTTCAGTTTTTAAGAGTCGAGAAAAAACAAAAGATGACTCTAGTCGCCTTCGATTTTTAATGAGCCTGAAGTGACAAGTGCTCAGATGGACCTTTTCTATTAAGGAGTCTAAAAAGGAACGAAAGGGACTACTCTGGAGATCTAGGTACAGGGAGTACCAAACCAATCGCAAAACTGCAGAATACTTTTTATGGTACGACAGTCAATCTTCCCGAATGCTGTGTTCAGTGCATTGCGATCGATAGGGCGGCAGACACGGCTTCCTAAGGATAAAGGATTTAAGCCTATAGGGGTCTCCCAAAATATACTCAATGGTACGTGGGAGCACAAGTCCGTACTGGCACTTATCGTCTCAAAGTGGAGGAATCACCCAACCATCAGTGAGGACAATAGTTACCAGGCTTTACGACGCCGGAATACGTTTCTAGCCTAGACCTCTAAATGTTGTGCGTTAAGTTCCAAAGCGTTGTTAGATTCATTGAATTTATTTTAAGTTGATCTTGTTTATGAAGTTTGCCTTTCGGATTCACCACGAGATGTAGATGTAATTCCTAAAATGCAATCTAAAGATGATAAACAAATTTTTATCTCTTTTGTGCAATGAAAATCCTAGCTACTAAGGGAAAATAAAGACACAATCTTTTCGCAAAGAGCAAAGAGCACACTGTAAATTCACTTTCCTAAATCAAGCCAAACAGACTGTCTATATGCAAATGCACATGCATGTATTTGTTTTTTGACTTTCTTAGTATTGATGCTAAAAAGAAATTTGATGTACAAATCTAAATTTCTTTTCAAGCGACAAATATAAACAAGCTCTTTTTCAATATCAAAAAATAGAGATGATTACGACACCTTACGATTTTGAAATGAACACTTGTTCTTGACACTAGAAAATCACAAATTCAGACCAAAAACAATAGTAACAGTATAATCGACCATCAACAGCAACTAAACTTTCTCCTATGATCGAAATCGACACTTGCGACAGATTCAAATCAAAGGACGACAGTACGACTATTCTACTTTTGCAATGGAAAATTGTAAACGACTCAACAAACACATAAAACATCTACAGTTCTTTTGTACAAAGGAGGCGGAATAACAGTAAGGAAAAGAGGCTTCAACAGACATATACTGATCACAGGCAGCAAAATTCAGGGATAGAACTGGAAAGAATGAAGCACAGGAACCATAGCTGCACAGAGCTAGTCTGATCAGCGCACCTGTAACACAGAGAATCTGAAATGTAGCGCAGGTTGCCCCTTCGGGAAGTGCACTGAAATTCAGGATCTCTGAACAGTACCTGCACTGGGCTAGAAATGAGACTCTGTCTGGGTTCTGGGTCACAGTTTGCAGTTCAGTCCTTGGTTTTTGGCCGAGTAAAAAGCAATCAGTAATGCAACAATCAGGGGTAGATCTAAGGAGGATCTAAGAGCTATCACAAGGGCAATCAGATAATCTGTGAATCAACTGTTTAAATCATAAACAGATCCAGTGAATGGATTGAAGCAGCATTTATCTACTTTGCATTTGTTATGGCAAATGCAGTTCGAGAGCTACTTATAAGTTTATGAAACAAACAACAAAGAATGATACACAAACAAACTAATTAGACATTCCCCAGTGGAGTCGCCATTTTGTTACAGGGAAACGTGTCTATTTAGAACTACTCTATCCCACTAAGGTGTGACAGCTGCCTTAGAAACAAACAGAGAAAAACTACTTTTGTATTTCCTTTATGAATTATAGACAGAGAGGAATAGAAAGAACCAACCTATTTCTTGCACTAATCCTTTGATCCAATTCCTCTCTTCTTTGATAGTCTCCAGCTACCTGCTCCCTTGCTTGCCCAGCTTCACAAAGTACCTGTAAGATCACAGAAGAAGAGCACTATACAAAGACAAGAATCTATATTCATAAACAACATAGGATCAGATTTAAGTTAACCACACAAAATGTAAGAAGCATCAATGATACAAAAGCATGGAGGAAAACTCAAATAGTTTTTATTGATAAGCAAGAAAAGATCCAGAAGGAGTTACAACCAGTGGTTCTGACCTAGCATCAACCTCCCAGAAAAGAAGCCCCTCTTCACCTCAAACAAAGCATAAATCACCCAACAATCTGATGTATGTCTCTAGAAACCAACAACAATTCCTTACAATATGCAAAATTCCAGCCTATGGATCTCCGGGATGAGGGATCCATATATAGATATGTGTAAGGAGGATGAGTCAGCTTGTGATTTGATTAGTGTCTTCTCTCTGTCAATTCTTGCTTCCACTTGGAGACTAAGGGCCTCTTACTCATCTTTGGTCGAATTCAGTGAGGCAAGTGTCACAGGAGAAGATTCTGGAAGCTTCCATTACCTCTCCACCTCGCGGAATGACATTGCCATTTGTCATTTCTCTCCCATCGCACCCTACAGAAGGGAGTTTTGAAATGAAACGCACCCTCACAGTGTATTTAGGTGCAATGCAACACACTTAGCCAGTGTAGCAGCTGAAATGATCCTGTTTTGACCGATTCTGAGCAGTTTCTGGTGGAGAAATTCTGGGAGAAGCTGTAATCTGTTGACCTTGTTCCTTTAGGGGTTAGAACAACACTTTTAGGGACTTAGGAGCCCTTGGTTTATGCACATTTCATGCTTGGAGTTGTAAGGCACAAAAATGTCTATAACAATACCTTTAGGTTCGTGAAATAGTATATCATATTCTGAAACAACTTTTTCTAAATCAACTTGTTGTTTAGCATTACAACCCTCAAATACATTGGTTTTATCAGGTTTCTTTTCCTTTACAACCATCAGTAAAAATTGTATGCATGAATTTACAATTCTTTTCATTTGCCCTAAGTTTATGAGAGTATAATTATCCTTGAGTTTATGAGCTTTTACAATATATTCAATTCCATCATTAACGAGCTGATACTTGTTTTCTTCCCTATAGAAATTAGATTTTCTATCATACAAGTAAGGACTTCCTAAAACAATTCCACATATATCTAAGGGAACAATATCTAACTCAGCCGCATCTACAAAATTAATGCTGACCAAAAAGAAAATCTAAGTTTACATTGTCTAGTCACTTGTAGCTTTTCTCTATCACATAACCAACCTAATGGATATGGTTTCTTGGGAGGTGTGGTTAGTAATCCCAACTTCTTTACAATTGCTTCAGAAATTAAATTTACTTGTGAGCCACTATCAAACAAAGTATCAATCTTTTGATGCTTGGAAATAACTCTAATATGAACAAGCTCATGTATTTTCCTCTCATTTTCTTCATTATCAGTAGATTGTGCAGAATTATTAGTAGATGCTTCAGAATTTTTACCTTTTATACCCATGGCTATGATTGTTGTTTCATCCCCTGAGTCTGACCCCAAATCTTTTTGAATAGCTGCAATAGTCTTCTTCTTTTTGCCATCGTACTTCTTTGGTTTCAGCTCCAGATGTAGAATCCAGCAGTGTTCATCATCATGCCCATCCTTCTTGCAATGAGTGCATGAAGGTTTGGTCTTTTGTGTAGCATTTTCCTTCTTCTCTTTCCATTTCGGCTTTGTCTTTTCCTTATTCTTGCTTGCAGTGGGTTTTGATGATCCCCCAACTTTTGGGTTCACATTCTTGCCTCTAGCCTCTAGATGTGTAGCCTGAATAGATACCTCATCTATGCTAGTGGGATTAAACATGAGAATGGTATGCTTTAAATAGTTGTGTAGACCACCTATATACTTCAAGAAAGTTTCAACTAAGTCTAAAGAAACTCCTAGAATCAAAACTCTTTTTCTAAATTCTTGGGTGTAACTTTGTACACTTTGCCCTTCAATTGTGGAAGAGTTTACCAACTCATCATGGCTTGATGCATATAAGCTAGTGGGTAGAACTATTTTTTAATTGCAGAAACAAATTCACTCTAGACAGAAAGAATTTTACCATGCTTCTTCATGTCATCTTGTGTCCTGCCTTCCCATCATACCAAGGCAGTGCCTCCCAGGCGTAGGCTAGCTAGTTGAATCTTACTACTATCTGAATCAATGCTCTACACCCTGCAATACACATCAATCTGTCTAATCCAATTATCCAGTTTCTTTGTATTCAACTCTCCATCATATATCGGAAAATAAAATTTAACATCTAAGTTAATCAGATATGTCTTCTTTTTATTTTCATGGCTATCCGGAGGTGTGGGAAGCTTTTCATCTTTCCCCTTGCCTTTAGAATGGTCATGAAGGAGAGATTCTGCACCTTTATCACGTTTGGAGTTTGATGAATCTTCTTCTCTACCTTTCTTAAATTCTCTATAAATCTCCTCTACCATGGCTCTCATGGTCATGAAACTATCCATGAACTGAGGGTCTAATTCCAAGGGACTTTCTTCTGCCATTTTCCTCTTAGGATAGACTCTTCCAATTTCTGGGTTAGTTTCAACCAACTCTCCTTCTCCTAATTTAAGCTTTGATCTAGTTCGCATTCAACAAAAAAAAATCCAACACAAACTTGTGTAACCTTAGCAACCTAGAGCTCTGATACCACTTGATTTCAAATTGATCTAAGAAAAATAATTAAGGTATTAAAGACTCATGTGCATGGATGTGCCTACGTTATTTTATGTTATGAAGCAGTTAGAGAAAACATAATAGGAAAACATGTAACACAACAAGTTTAATAAGGAGTTCAACCAATACTCCTGGGCTATGTGTCTCAGTCCAGCCTTCGGTGGTGGCCTCTCTATTATGTTTTAAAAAGCAGAGCTTTTACAACAGTGAGCTCAATTTGAGTCTCACTCAGCAGATATGAATCAAGAAGACTATACTTGGATCCCCCAAGTCTTTGGAGTACACAGATTCTACCTGTTGAAACTTGACATCTATTGGTCACAGTAGTATGAGCCCAATCTAAGACTCATACATGACAGGCATATACAGAGGAGTTCGCTTGAACCTCTCAAGCCTTCTCTGGAGTACACAGACTCCCTGAATCTCTCTAGCTCTATCTGGCTCGATGTTGCCTTTGCTTCTGCAGGTCAGCTCGGCTCCTTCTTTCTACTCTTAGCTTTTTTACTAACTCTCTCTTCTACTTGCTTTCTGCTTTCCTGCCTGCTCTGTCTCTGTTAGTGCGTGGCTTTAAAGCCATCAGCTTCCTCACATGTTCATTTTTGCTTCTCGACTTTCTGGTTTCCCTGCCTCTGTCCATCTGAATCCCTCTGTTCAGCATCATCACTATATAACGCCTTACAGGGAGGTGGCCACCAATTCTGTAATGGATGAGTGCATTAGGTTCACTGGAAATGTTCGAACGGTCATTATTTCCCTTCGCTCCGAGGCTGCCTGCGAAATATAAAACTACACCAACACATCATCCATATCAGACTTCAAATATTATATAACTCTGCCTGTTTACCCCATCGATCCAGTCATTCATCAGATCACATCTTTGTTGTCGATCTAGGGCCTCTAGATCCAACGCTCATCACTCATATCGGGCAGATAAGTAACATGACGTTTACCCATCCAATGTGAGTGGTTTTCTCTCTCTTCCACCGAACGCGTGACAGTCGATGTGTCGCATTGGGCAGGACTCAGTTGAAACCACTTACCGCCTCGAGCCCTTCCAATATTCTATCGGTTTTGTGGAATCCCACTCTATCGCAACCAAATTAATTACTTTTCCACATTGCATAACATTTTCAGGTCCAGGCGCTTGGGGCTTGTCCTTCTTTGAGGGGTTTGCCCTGCGATATCAGAAACTGCCCCCGTTTCTAGAATTAAACTCTGGTTTTTCCAATTTGCACCAATGTGCGTTACCATGGGCCAATGATCTATGCGCTTGACCGAGGGTCCTCATTGCTCCGCACTAATCACAAATTTCCATTGTCACGAGGATATCTATAATAAGCTTGACCTTTATAAGACTTTGAAAATTTGGCATGATTTTAAGAGTCCTTGAAAACTTAGAGAGTGTTCTAGGATCCAATTCAGATCAGTTATATCCTGGTGAATAGCACTATGATTATTTGGTTACCATGGCAACATAGTGGTCTCTTTATAGCAAGAAAAGAAGAATCATCTAAATACTAAAAGGAGGACTCTAGCTCATTTGTGGGGTTAAAAAGCAACCCTGTCGAGGCTATGAATGCATGCTGGCAGCAGTGGCTCTGCTTGTGGTATTGAAGTATTATGTTACACTGCGAAATACTCTTTATCCTATTACCACCTATAGATTCATTTCTAAAGGAAAATTTCCCATTTGAACAACATTTCTAATAGCCAACATGCATGGTAACTTATATGTTATATACATTATATCATTGTTTTCTAATCACTTTACCAACAGTCATTAATATTCATCGTTTGTCATGCGTTTGCCACTTTTCCACCTAAGATAAATATCTATTTACATCATGGTATATGTTATCACCTGGATTGAGCCTCAGGCTGAAGGGAAGCAAGCCAGGGTAACCACAAACCAAGCTTAGCCTGGTAGCTAGCCCTACCAGGTTAGGAGAGGGCTCTCTCCTTATGGATCTCAGTCAAGATGACTCGATCCGGAACAAGATGTTATGCTAGGTATAGCAGCTCAAAGGTTTTGATTGAATTTGTTGGTGGTTTTTCCAGATTGGGAGGAGCTAGGAAATTTGGGTCTAGGAAACTAAGTCAAAATTGCAGGGGATTCTATGGGGCAAGGTAGGTATGAGCTTCAACACCTTAGGCTTTATGGGGTGAATTAATGCTAGACTGGTGAGGAGCTAAGATGGGCATGAGAAAGTCATGAATCCTTCCTAAACAGTAGAGAAAACATGAAATACTGGTGTTTTCCCAAGGCAAAGCATTAAAACCTAATGTATTCCACCTATCGGACTTGAAAACAAGCAATCAGAAGAAATTATATGAAAGAGGCATACATAAATAACATGAGAACATAATAACAGAAGAAGAAACACATGCTAAATGCCATACCATGGGGATCCCATAAAATAGTTGCAACTTTATTAGTTTCCTGCCAAAACTGCTACGAAGTGATATGTGTTCAGTACATGAGCATCCAACTGAATCCAACCCCACCAAATGACCAAGAAAACACATAATATAGACATCTAAACTACTAATGAAGAGGGGCTATTTCAACCATTTACCAACAAAGAACTGGAATATAGGCAGTCAAACAACTTGTCTCTAAAAGAGGGGAAAATGATTCATTTGCCTCAAAACCACGTCTAATTAATGAATGTACCCTCTAACACTATTTTACCATTACATTTACATGAAATGTCATCAATTACATCACTGAAATCATCTATGAGGAGAGAGAAATCAAATTCACAGTCAAAACAGGCAAATTTTAGTTCCCTAAGCAAAATGGCCGTAAGCACAGTACCACTGGTCCTAAGCATAGTGCCACTTTCCACCTGATTTTGGAGGCCTTCCCCTTAGCCAAATTGAGACCATGATAACTCATTGGAAATTTATTCAAGTGTAGTATCCAGAACACCTAGAATATTTGAATTTGGAGGCCATTTTCCCCATCAACACTGGAATCTCCCATGACTGCTTCTGTGTGTCCAAAAACATGTAGAAAGGTCATTTTTGGTAGTTTTTGGACCTTTTGGTGAACCAGATCTGCTCCAAAACTTCTGAAAATTTCCAGGATGCATGTCCTCATCATTATGAATCCAAAAAATGTCAACGTTTTCTCCAATGGATTCCCCAGGAAAAAGCGCAGCGCCAGTGGCGCTGCACTTCTAGACAAATTTTCTATGTTGTGAATTTCAAAATTTTAAAAATAAAAAAAACTTCTCAAAATTTGCCCAAATTTGGCATGGACCGCCTCCATCAAGTGCTTTGGTTGGAAAAAGAGGCTTTAGCCAACAATTTGAGTCTATCTTGCTCTTTCTTGCCCTCTAAGGCTCTCCTCAACCTAGATTTCATCCTCTTCATTCTCATGTTGCAAATTTTGTTCTGTGTCCTGTAGTGATAGGCCATGTGCCTCATCATTTGGTTATCTTTGTTGGCCCTCTGAAATAATAGATCGTGATATTGTGAAAGTTACTCCAGCTAGTGTCACTTCATAGTTATGCAAGTGAGCCGCGAAAATTCTATCATGCTCATGATGAAACTAGACCCTCTCCACTAGTTCACAAAATCCATAACATCCAAGGTGCCTAAAACATGAAACTACTAGTGGACATGCTTGCAATTCTCTTAAATAATTGGGCTCTTCTCTTATGATTTTTCGTGCCTTACGAGGCTTTCTCTGCTGCCTATGTCTCTCCACTAAACTATCACTTGTTGTCTCCTCATCATAATCAAAATCACTTCCTCTATCCATTGAACTAGCTATTTAGTTGCACAAATGTTGACAGTGTAGATGGGACAATGTAAATGGGATGATGGGTATGCTCTAGGGTTTGTAAGTGAATGTATGTAGTTATAAACAATGCATAGGCTATGAGAGTGAAGGGAGGGTTATGGAAATGAAGGATAGGTGATGAAAAGTAGATAAGTATGGAATGAATGATGAATGAAAGGGTTTAGTTATGAAGCTAGACAGTGAAATGGACCAAGTGATTAGGGTTTTAATGGAAGAGGATTAGGGTTTAATAATGAGAATGGATGAGAGGTCTACAACATGAAGTTTGCAATCTAAACATTGTATAAGAGCAGGTACTTACTTGCAAAAATGATATTGGAGGCAATTTGGGTGAAAATTTGAACTTTGGAGTGATGGGATGGCTATTTGCTCTAAGTGCAGTGCTCCTACCTAGATGCATAGCACCGTGCCCTAAGCACAACACCTGTTCAAAAATACACCGAAAAAAATCTCCCTACATGTAGCGCCTTGCCCTAAGTGCAGTGCCTCCTTCCCTAAGTGCAATGCCACTTCAGGACGACTTTTCACTGCCTTGTCAATGTCCAAATTGGGTGTGGGATAGCTGATTCGAAAGCTTGTCAAGTCTACCTTCCAAAAAATATTATTTTTGAATTTGGAGTTAATTTACCCTGTCAAAAGTCCAATCTCCCAAGACTGGTCAAAATGTGCAGAATGAGGCTACCAAAATGCAGAGTGTTGTTTCAGTGAATGTTTGGAGGTCTTCATGAACTCCAAATTAAGCTCATGATAGCTCATTGGAAAAATATTTGTGTCTAGTTATCATTTGACTCATCAAGAAAGTCATTTGGTCACCTTAGCTAGGAGAAATTTTGATTTCCCAAAGGTCACTCCAGAAGTGCATCAAATCTCTTATAGCAACTGTATTTCTGACATTTCTCTAAAACCGCGAGACCTGTGTACAAACTGAAGGAGGTTTTTCTTCTTGGGTCTATGTTACACAGTAATTTGTCACTATCCTCATCTTAGTCCCTCTACTGTGTCATGTGTCAAATAAACATGTTCGTATCTTCCCACCAATGTAAGAAAATTAAGCAAATGTTATCTAATCCTAAATATTGACCCTTTTGACTAAGTTTCTACATCGTCACTAGTAAACCCTCAAAATCCACAACGATTATTTTTCATGGACTATGTCGTTGCGACATCATCGCTAGTCCCTAGTTCATGACTCGCGACGATCCATATTTGGCGAATTAGTTCAAATAGTCGGCCTTCTGGATGTTTCTAGAGCTGGTTGTTGGGTTAGTTTGGGTCGCCTTTCCACCTCTGGGATGGTGGTTCCACCTCTTGTGCAATCTCCCTTGAGGATAAGCTCCCTCTCCCTCATTTCATGGAGGCTGCTCCTCTTATAAAATCACTCACCATTGCTATGATCTGCTAGTTCCTTAGTTGCTAGTTCTTTTGGTTGCATAGTACTGCTACTGTTTTTGAGTTTGATAGATAGTTGGTGTGAGTGTGACAAGTGTGGGGTTGCTTTATAGTTTTCAAGAAGGTTTGGAGTGCCCTTAATCTTCTGTAAAACATGTGAATGAGAGAGAGAGAGATATTGCTATTTGGGAGACCCTTCTTTGGGAGTGAATGCTTGGAGAAACACACTGGTTGGACCCTATGAGAAGGCTTGCAACATCAAGACCCAGTTGTAAGCTTACTCTTATTTCGTTATTAATACAATCGATGATGATTTCCTATGTCTTGTATGTAATTTACTTGATATCTCATGACTTCTTGACTTTATGAGTAAATAGATTGTTGTTGTTTCCTGGTTATGTGCTTTGTCGTTGTCTTGTATTGTTTCAGGTCAATTACTCTCTAAGGAGAAGGAAACGGAAGCTAGAGCAGCACAACGGAACTTCATCAACCACCAGTTTGAGGTAGGCCTCCAACGATGACTATTTAAGGGAATCAATTATTGTTTTGTCGTTGCTATGACTAGACCCACTCTAGGGCTAGAGGGGTTGCCTTTGTCCTAGAGGGAACACTTTCCTACATCACAAGTTGGTGACTCCACTGGGGAGTCCTTTGTATGTTGCTTCTCTTGTTTTCTCTTTTTTTGGTTTTGATTTAGTGTCTCATGAATTTTGGGGATAAACTATCAGTCTTTTGGGTTACCTGGGTCGATCTGGGAAATCCCTCTATTATCTGTAGGATTGATTGGTTTTTGTTTGGGAGTTTCTTGTTCATCTGTCTTTATTTTTAAGATCATCACTGAAGATAGCCTAACAGTTGCGACGACATCGCCGATGTCATAGCTTTGTAGCTGTGACGATCTCAGGTTACTAGTTTAACTCCCGCGACGACTCTTGAAATCGGACCGTCACGGAAAATAGGTGTACTTTCGCGACCGTCTCTAGTTGTCAGTGTAACACTAGCGACTCATCTCTAGTTGTCACTGTAACACTTGCAATGGTCTCTAGTTGTCAGTGTAACACTAGCGACTCATCTTTAGCTATCAGTGTAACACTTGCGATGATTCCTGTAAAGTTGGTTTTACAACTTTACCTCCTGAATTCATCAATCTTGCTTATCCCCTGTTGTTTCTTGTCTCTCATTAGCTTGTTTTAATTACTTTTGGTTAGGGCACTGTCTCTTTGATTTCATTGAGTGAGTCTTGTGCTTTTAGACCATGTGACCTGGCCCTTTAGAAGTTTCGTCGAGAAACCGTTTGCTTGGGTTACTTGTCTGTTCAAGGTTCATCCACAACCATCTTATTGATTTGCTTGAGGCTCTTTCACTGCTTGTTTTCTTGGTGGTTGATTTTTAGTGTTGATTACTGAACTAATTTTTTATGTTGATTCGATTTCTTCACTACCAAGCATAGATCACAATTGTTTGGATCGATCAGTTCACACTTTCTTGTTTGTCTCTTTAAATTCAAAACAAAAAAAAATTAAAGGATTGCATTCATTTGATATACAAAAGTTAAAGTATATGTGCATTTCAAATTTTCATGTTTGAGAAATTGAAAAACGAACTCTAAATATTTCATTAGTAGTATCGATGCATCATGAGATTAGTGTATTGATGCATTGTGTTTCTTAGTGTTTGCATTCGCTTGTCTTGGTTTGGGAATGAACTCTCTACCTTTCTGTAAGTAGGTTTTCATCGAAATGAAAGATGATTTACTCATTCTAGTTGCATCCTAGGCTTTTTGATATACATACGGTAGGGCCTAGAAATTGAAACATAATTCAAGATCAACTCTAAAATGAACTGGATGAACTTAAAAACGCATTGGAACATAACACACACTATTTAGAGCTGTAGGCTAGAGATGTGCTCTGGCATCATTAAACCTAGTCACTATTGTTTTCACTCAAGGTTGGGTGATTCCTCCTTCTGTGACTTAATAGCGGTCTAGTACGGAATCATGCTTGCAGTATCGTCGAGTATATGTTGGGAGACCCCACTAGGTTATCATCCTATATCTCTAGGAAGTCATGTCTACCGCCTTGCAAATTGTAATGCACCGAACACAGCATTCGGGAAGATTGACTGTCGTACGAAAAGTCCTTGGTTTTCATATGATCTCCAAGGTGTATATGTAGTTTTATGGGATGTTTGTTAAACCTTTTGCCTAGTTTCTCCAGAGCAGTCACTTTCATTCTTTTTTGGACTCCTTAAACGAAAAGGCCCATCCGAGCACTTGTCCTTTCAGGCTCATTAAACCTCAAAAGAGATAGAGTCACCTTTTCGTCCTTTTGTCAACTCTTGAAACATGAAAAGGTCAAGTTTTGTTCCTGTGTCATAAAAATTTACTGCCCATGAAATATTCCTAGTAACAGTTCAAGTTCTTAGTTGTGATAAGAGTATTTCTCAGGCTCGTTCCCGATGGCAACAGTTCCTGAGTCCACTGGTCAAGGTCTTCCATCCTGGTCTGTTTCCTCCTTTTGGAAATACCGGTGCTCCATATATGGCAACACTGTCCTTGCCTAGGTTAACCATTGGTTTACCCGTTTGGTTGTTTTCAACCTCGGTGGTCCCGAGTGTCATGACTCTTGTTCCCACGTCTCCTTCATCTGAACCACGACATGATGATTCCAAGGTTGAGCCTACGCCTTCTTCCCCCGTTTCTTCCTCCTCCTCTCTTCCTTCGCCTGGTGAAAGTTTCACATCTAGTAATGAGGAGACTAAGAAGAAGAAGAAGAAGAAGTTTGATAATCATGAGGCCACCTGTGCAACTATTGCTCCAAGTACATCTCAGGTCGAACCACCTTCTGCTCCTCTGCGGAAGGTTAAGTTTCCTTGTAAATTGTGCAAGGGTGACCATCTTCTTTGTGATTGTCCTGGTATTCCTAGGATCTTAGAAGCATGGTCTCACAATCTGGCTCATACCTCATCGTCCTCTGAAGCTCATGGCGATGCTACCCTATCAACTGGTAGCAGTAAGAAAAAAGGGAAGATTCGATTCCCCTATAGACTATGTGAAGGCAACCATCCCCTTCACCTTTGTCTGCTCATTGATAAAGCTTCCGTTGTTTTGGAAAGTCTTACAACTTCTTCACCCCAACTTCCTGTTGGTTATCAGAGGCTCTCTTCAGACCCTCTCCTGGTTGATAAAGAGATTAACTTAGATTCTTCTCTTGTCCATCCTCCTCTTTCCAAGCCTGGCTATGCTAAGCCTATTCCAGACAAACCAATGGTCAGAGAGAGTGTCAACCTGGGTTCACCACCTGTTGATCACTCTGTTTTGGAAGAGCATCAGGCTCATGTTCTTCTCATCTTGTCAGGTTCTCCAAAGTCTGAAAATGACCCTCATATCCCCACTAATCAAGAGAGTCCTTCTTCGGTTACTGTGGAGCATGGGGGCAATCATATGATACCCTCACCAAGTAGCTCGGTCGTTTCCTTCGACTAAAGTCACTTGACTACTTTCTACCTTCCATCCTATGTGCCTTTCCAGATTACAGTACATGCCTATGATAAGGCAATACCTGGCATTATCTTGGATGAGGGTACGTCTTTCAGTCTTATGCCTTCCACTACTTGGCAAGCTTTGGGCTCCCCACAGCTTGTGTTGATCATGTAGAATCTGCTGGCATTTGACAGAGGAACCTGTCAACCTTTAGGGATCCTCCCAAAGTTTCCTGTTACTTTGAGGGGAAAAACTGTCTATATAGTCATCATGGTTGTCCAAGGTGTTTTATATTTTAGTCTTCTCCTTGACCGTGACTATGTTTATGCCATGGGAGCCCTTGCTTCTTCACTTTTCTGTGTGGTTTGTTTTTCGCACGATGGAAGAATGGTGACTATTGATAAATTATCATTCTTTAGTCCCCCGTTGCCTCTTGTGTAGTCGTTGTCCCCTATCGGTTCTTGCATGCAAGTAGTCCCTTCCTTGCCACAGGTCAATTATGTGGCTACTCGTTCCATCTCCACCTCTGCTGATGATCATGCAGATGGTCTCATACATCATGTACTGGGGGCATTGCAACCTGATCTGTCATTGGTGCATCATGACATGTATTCCTCCTAGAGTACGTTTCTTCCATCCCATGAAGACCTCTTGGGAGCCATGTTCTCATATGGCCCATGAAAAGGAGTTCTGAGGATGGTTCATTTCCTGTGTCAACCTCGTTAAAAAATGACACAAGGGTTATGCGGATAGTTCTTTTACCATGTCAACCTCATTAAACAATTAAATAACTCCCCTTTCCAAATTGAGTCTTTGCTTAAGATCTCATAAAATCCAATCCGAGTCTTTCCAAGATTTTGAAAGTAAACCTTCATTCCACCCCCCTCGTTGAATGCAATGGAGCCTGGGGGGCTTATACCTCGATTTGCGTCATCATGCCTAGGGGCATGTGAACTCATAACAAGCATAGTTTTTCGTTTCAAGCTTGTGTAAACATGAAACCAAATCCAAGCAGAGTTCTCCATGGTTCAAGCTTGTGAAAAAATGAACCCATACCTGATTTACATCTCGTGATTGTCATTTTTTATCCGCTAAATTTTGCTAGATGAGCCTTGGTTGTTTCATTCCATCGCCACCATCTCTTTGGCCAATCATATGCTTTCACATGGTTGTTTTTCCTTTCTTGAGGAACTGTAGCGATGAGTGGTTTTATTAGCCAGCCTCTTGACCATTACATGTTTTGAGCAGTTCCACCATTGTCGGAACTAGTTGCTACCCTTTATACCACTCGTTCTTCTAGGACAAGTCACCTTTAAGCTCTTTTCTGACTCGTAAAAGATGAAAAGATTGCTTATTTTTCCCTTTCTGACTCGTTAAAGAGAATAAAAATGGAGGTTTGCTTTCAGCTCTTTTCCGACCATATAAAAGCGAAAAGATTGTCGGGCTTTTGTCATTTTGGGTTCGTTATTGGTTACGAAATGACGTGTCTTTGATCGCTTTTCTACTCTTTCAGGTCGAGGTCATTAATGACGAAAAGTACTCCTTGATCATAATGGTCAAGCGGTTCTCTCAAGTATTGTTTTATACTTTTTCAAGCTCGAGAGACACAAATCTACGAAAAAGGACCCCCTTGGAGTTTTCTTTTCCGTGTCTTTTCAATCTCTCTAAATATGAAAAAGACTCCGAGTTTTACCTATGTCAAACCCGTTAAACCCTAATGACATTAGACTCGTCACCATGACGAGACTCGAGCTTCTCCTCCCTAGGGCTCGTTAAACTATTACTAGGTTGGATTTGACCAATGGTCGAACTTATATTACAAGCATATGTTATCCCCTTCAAGCTTGTTTTAAAAAATAATTGGGGTACTTGCCAGCAATGGTGCGGGGAAAATTGGAAGTTATCATTGATTACCTGCAGTAGCTAGTCACTCTTGAACATCGACACTTTTGCTTCTTGTCGGGTTGGGATATCCATACGTCACCATTTGGCATTTCGGGGTTCTAGGTTTCCATTTAGCCTCATTCCATCTAATCCATGCTCTCTCCGTCAACCCTTTGATCCCTTGGTACCTGAATGCTGCCACCCTCCGGAGTCGTGTCACCAACATGTTCAAGAGTATAATCCTTCTGCAGTTCACATCCTTACCTCCTCTTCTGATACTCTGTTTCGCCATCTACCACTTGTTCCTTATCTCGTGTCATTGATGGGGGAAACATTATGGCCCTCTTGCGATGGATCGTCTCTTGTCGACATCAACTCATTATCCAGGAGACTGATCTAGAGATCCCCTTTGGTACCTTGGAGCTTGCATGCCTCAATGGCAAGTTCTTCGCACCTGACGATCGACTTTCATCATTGGTCATCGATTGGGTGATTCCGCGAGTGTTCGACTTCAGCACATTCTTCACACTTCGTGGATTGTACTGGACAATACCTTAAAAGACATTGGCATTATTGGTGGTTTATCTCGTGCTTGTTAATGGTTTTCCTCATTGACCGGTAATCAAGCGACTTTCCATCATGCTCGACTTCAGTACATCTGTTCACATGCTAGAATTTGTACTATGATCAGTTGGGTTTCAAGACCTCGGACTAAGATTACATATGTTCAGGCTGCATGGATTGGTTCGTAATTACATATATGACTCTTTGATGGATGGCTACAACCATTCCTGAGTCTTTATGGATGGCTGCGACCATACCTTTGTCATTAGATATGGTCTTATCAACTGGGTGGCTGTGTCCATACCACAGACCAAGTTCATATGACTTTTGGATGGTTGCGCCCGTGCCTTGACTACATGTATTTCACTATCAGAGATATCATTTATACTTGCACCTACAGGTTCTTCAAGGTGGTGTTCCAGTTCAGACAGTTTCGTAAAGCATTTCACCCCTCCCACTCTCTCAGGCTTCATGCTTTAGGGGGCATATGTTACACAGTAATTTGTCACTATCCTCATCTCAGTCCCTCTACTGTGTCATGTGTCATATAAACATGTTCATATTGTCCCACCAGTGTAAGAAGATTAAGCAATGCTCTCTACTCCTGAAGATTGACCCTTTTGACTAAGTTTCTGCATCATCGCTAGTAATCCCTCAAAATCCGCTACGATTCTCTGTCATGCACTGTGTCGTTGCGACATCGTCGCTAGTCCCTAGTTCATGACCCGCGACGATCCAGATTTGGTGAATTAGTTCAAACAATCGGCCTTTTGGATGTTTCTAGAGCTGGTTTTTGGGTTAGTTTAGGTCGCCTTTCTACCTCTGGGATGGTGGTTTCACGTCTTGTGCAATCTCCCTTGAGGATAAGCTCCCTCTCCCTCATTTCATGGACGCTCCTCCTCCTATAAAATCACTCACCATTGCTATGATCTACTAGTTCCTCAGTTGCTAGTTCTTTTGGTTGCATAGTGCTGCTGCTATTTTTGAGTTTGATAGATAGTTGGTGTGAGTGTGACAAGTTTGGGGTTGCTTTATAGTTTGCAAGAAGGTGTGAAGTGCCCTTAATCTTGTGTAAAACTTGTGAATGAGAGAGAGAGAGATATTGCTATTTGGGAGACCCATCTTTGGGAGTGAATGCTTGGAGAAACACACTGGTTGGACCCTTTGAGAAGGATTGCGACATCAAGACCCGGTTGTAAGCTTACTTTTGTTTCATTATTAATACAATTAATGATGATTTCCTATGTCTTGTATGTAATTTACTTGATAGCTCATGACTTCTTGACTTTATGAGTAAATAGATTGTTGTTGTTTCCTGTTTATGTGCTTTGTCGTTGTCTTGTGTTGTTTCAAGTCAATTACTCTCTAAGGAGAAGGAAATGGAAGTTGGAGCAACACATCAAAACTTCATCAACCACCGGTTTGAGGTAGGCCTCCAACAATGACCATTTAAGGGAATCAATTGTTGTTTTGTCCTTGCTATGACTAAACCCACTTTAGGGATAGAGGGGTTGCCTCTGTCCATAGAGGGAACACTTTCCTGCATCACAGTCTACGATGAATAAAAAATTCTCTCACTTTTTTCAAATTCATCTTTTCTTGCTTAGAGACACAATTTGAAGAAAAACCATCCCTTATGTGTGGTGAATGGCTTGTTCCTTGGAATGACTTCTCGACAAATGATGGAGACCTGATGTTTGATGATATGAAATGGCCTCATACCTTCTCATATCCCTTATGCCTCATCTACTCAGATATCTCTGATCCCATAGCCAACCCTAGATCAGTGGGAGAGGAAATGAGGGTTTAGTGCTTGTTCTCTTTTGCTTTTGTAGGTGGATTTGTGCTCATGATAACCTAATTTTTTGTAGTGGCAGGTGCTTGGCAACATCACAAGATGTTTAAGAGCATCTGGGAACCAATATTACATATGAAAACATAAAATTACATCATTAATGGAGATAAAGACAAAATACCCTATTTTCACCTCAAAACAAGTTTTGAGATGAAAACTACATTAAGCTTTCAAAATGATAAATTATGGCTTTGCTAATCATTATTGGCCTCCTCATGTCCTTGCTAATCATTATTGGCATGTAATTATTGGATTTGACCATGGTGGAACCCTAAAACCTAATGAGACCAAACCCTAAGACCTAACGAAATGAATTGCAAAGGGAACATGAGCCATGACTGAAATATATGGAAGAGGATCAGCAAGTACAGATCATGAGGGAAAATTGAAGTAAACCCTACCATAAGTGAATCCATGACCTAATGGAATGAAAACTCATCAGTATGGGACTCCTACTATGAAATGCAAAAGAGCAGATTTTGAACACTAATGGTAGTGTGAAACACTGACACTAACAGTATAAATCTCTGTTTTATTTTAACGAAATTTCAATTATTTTGATGTATAATGCTTAGATTGCCTTTGTTGTATTTTACGCCGCTTTTATTTGATTGGCCGCCTGCATTTATGAATCCTCAACGTCCTTTCCCTTTCTTTCCATGCTTTATGGTTGTGGACACCCTTTTCTGATTGAAGTGGGGAAGATATTCATTATGGGATAGCATACATAATAATTATCGAACTCCGCCATAACTTGCTGATTTGACAAGATATTATTATTGCATTAATACAAAAAAAAATTCTAATTGAAATTTTTTCATGTGAATTTTTTGTTGCTATTCAAAATTAAAACTGTGGATTCAAGAAAATTGCATGCAGAGTAGTGAATTGTTTACAAGAGAATAACAAGTATGGGGGGAAACTCTATTCGCAGCGAGCCCAACTATTGCAACTAACAGAAGCAGCTCAAGAAACTTGCAAATGCGAATAGTTGTTCAAACATGATGTGTTTCCATGGCTTCCACCATTTGCATCACTGTCATCATCAGCTCATCCTACATAAACTTCAACAAATGCCAGTCCATACATGTCATTCCACATTTTTTCAGAGGTAAAACTTGAGGTAAAATAGCATAAGTTTCTGATTTATTCAAAATTTAGGAGAATTTCATGAAAAACGATTAAGCATTATTTATCCTCATTCATTCCACATCTTTACCACTTCCCATTTTTCAAAGACATAGAAGCTTTTAGTTTGGGAGAGTGTTACTTTCATTTATTTATTTATTATGACCATGCCATCATCCATCAAACTCCTTATTCATTATCAACACCTCCCTTATTCCATGTTGTTTTTCACCAAGCATAGATTTTGAACAACGATTGTAGCAACCACCTCAATTTGTTTTCTAGTATTGCATGAGGGAATGCTAATTCTCTAGTTTGGGGGAGGAATTGCTACACTCTACTTTCTTTCTCATCTAAAGCATACAATTTCATTTTTAGACAATGCAGAAATTGATTTGCAAATATCTTTAAAACTATGAACTAAATTCTTGTGATTTTTGGATAGCAAAGAGGTATAATTAAAATACACAAACCCATAAAATATCAAGTTAAATTAGTTTATAAAATTTCAGAAATCATACACTGTCACCTACAACCATTTTGCTTATATCTCATGATCCGTGCATCAAAATGATCTTATTTTTCGATTAGAGAAAGATTAATATAGTAGAAATCTTCTTGCAAAATTTCAGCAAAATCTGGTTTGTAGTTTTTGAGAAAATGGTTAATGAGGTTTGTCGTTACTTATATCCTATTTTGCTACAACTTCATATACATATAATTGACAATGTGAACATTGTTACGCCTTCATCAACATTGCTAAAATTGAATATTCATTATTTGAGGAAGAAGTCATTTGTTCCATCAATTTCATGAGTTGGGATGAACATTTCTGTATTATAGCTTGGTTAATACAGAGGCTTTAGGTTTCATGAGGATCTGCAACATATTTAGTTTGGGGGTATGCTGGGCCACTAATTTTTCATTATTATTATCACTTTTTAACATTTATTTCATCCATTTATACCATTATTTATCATGTTATTTATCATAATCTATCATATAATTCAATTTTATAGTTATTTATGCTCTTATGGATAAATATTATTTTTTCTCCTTTATTTTTAATAAATTGATGATTATTATACATGATTTTACCAATGTTGGTTTATTAATAAATTTGTTATAACATCACTCACGATTTTAGCCTCCATGATCTTTTCCAGATTGCAAATTTGATCTCCAGCTTATAATTAAATATTCCAACTCAGAAATTCACTGGAATAAGAAGTGACAGGTTTTCATTGGACGTTTCAGACAAATGAAGGAGCATATTGAAAATTTAAAACACAAGTTTTGTCTCGAACGGACCAAGTTCATTTTTTAATGAGAATTTTTCCAAAATTCGGTCTGTATTAAGAGAAATGGAAGGTTTTTTTAATACAATTTTCTTAGATTTGTTGTTGCGGCCATTTTCCAAATTCTTTCAGTTGCAATACCAAATTCGACTTCTCCCTGCTGAACGTTGATGGCAAGATCTTTCAGATATGATCTTGCTGATAAATTTGTTTTGTTCAATCCAAATTTGTAATGGAAATCAGTTTGTAATCAACTTTGTTGTAACTTCCCTTTTCTCCCTGTGTATTTAAATGAAAACAGAGATCAAAGAGAAGAGAACATAATTGGGGGGATAATGGGGAGATAATTAGGAGATAGGAGATGGAAAATTATTAGATTGGATGTAGGAGAGGAGATAGGAGATGAGAGACGAGAGATGAACAATTATTAAATTTGAGGAAAATATAAGAGCTTCATTATGTTGTAATTATTTCTCTCATATATTTTAATGAAGTTATCCATTGAGTTCTACATCTGTGATTTGTAATCTGATCTACGTTATTTCTCAAGGCAGAAATGAGTCTTGGGAAATTAGGCCCACTACCTTGGATGAGATTCCGCCTTGAGCATGTAAATTAGTGTAGTTATGTGTTTGTTTATTTGAATTTCAATTGTCATTCCTTAAAGTAGATTTCCTTTCTTTTAACTAATTTGTTGTTTGTTGCATTTTCTAGATTTTTTATTTCATCCAATTTCTAGATTTCATTTAATTTACTGTTGTAGATTAGCATTTAAATTATGTTGGGTGTAATAGATTAAACTTCCAATTCAACAATGTGTCGTTTAAGTTAGCAATGATTCAAATTGTGTGATTAACATAATTGTTTTTCCTCTCATTTAATTTCTTCTTTTTAATTTTAGTTTTATTATTCAAGTCTTACATTCTATTTCTTGTTGAATGAGCTTGATAGTAAAGAACACAATCATATAGAACTAGTGTTAGTTGTTGGTATTGTTATGCATATATTTTTCCGATTGCCTTGAAATAAAAAGACGCTCCTCGGGTTGATAATTAATGTCTAAGTGATTATTTGTTTTATTTATTTATTTATTAAGCAATTAATTTTACCCAACAATCGTTATGGTTTTGATATTCAGGTGTCAGCTGACATCTTTGTGATGACTTTTCACACATCGTTGTTATGCATGAATGATAAATTCGTATGAGTTTATGATGAGAACATGTTAGTTAGTTAGTGTTATGGATATCATGATCTTATTTATGTTTGAGTTGACATGTTGTAAAGTTATATCTTGCTAACTATATTGATTGTCCAGACAAGATAGTCTCCCATGAGGTACATTAAGGTATGAGTTTGCTCACGTCATATATTTGGTGCTTGACTGTTTGATTATGTCGTATATTGGGTGTTGAGTGTTTGGTGTCTATTACGTCATATAGTTAATTTATTTAACATGGTATGGTTGCAAGTTGGTGGAATATTTGATGAATTTCATAACATGAGTATGTGCTCAAATGATCTTGTTTTGAGATGATTATACTAATACATGTGTTGAGACAGTTGATATGTACTTGCGCATAGTAGGTGACACTTGTAGCATTATGTCTAATGACTACGAGTTGACTATGGATTATGACATGATTGTTGTAAAGGTTGATTTCAAATAGATAAATAAGATTGTCTTGATATTTGGAACATGTGGTTGACGTGTGTGAGCAGTTGCAGGAAACATGCTTGGTATTATCATGAAAATGTAGTAGTTGATGTGCTTATATAACTAAAAGTTTTGTGATTTGATAGTACATAGTAAGCCTCAATTGAAACCAGTTAAAAAGGCAAAGGAAAGGAATCGGGAAAGAATTCATTGGGCTATGTTTGGAAATCCTAATTCCAAACAAAAGAGTACTTTGCACACAGGAAGTCTTCTTAACCTTGATTTGTCTGAAATTATGTGGATATGTGTTATATTCATGGACATGTAATTGAGAGGTATATTAGCTAGTGACTAGTTATAGGTGGATTTGTCAAGGAATTAGAGTTCCATGAGAGATGGCATGGACCTATTCAACTACAAGGAAACATGTTTGACAGAATAAGATAAGGTACCTGGTGTATTGTTATGTTTATTTTTGCCCTAACAACTATGTGTTTATGGAAGTATGATGCAAGGAGTTACATGGAAAGATAGATTTCCATGAATATTGAAGAAGGATCAAGTTTATTTTTCCTTCAGAACCATGGGGATTGCGTCATCGTGTCTGTTGTTAGTCTTGTGATTCTGGTATTTTGTAATTGTTGCGCATGAATGACAATTTTGATTATGCCACTGTTTTGTGGTGTCATATTGCTGTTGGTTTTCCATGGTTTTCTTCTTGTTTTATTCTCAGTCTTTCCTTTATTGTTTTGAGTGTCTTTGGAAATAGTTGGCAGAGGAGGAAATTTAATGGAGCTCGTTGAGAGATGTGTGGTACGTAACAGGTAATGTAAGAACAATGTAAACTTTGAAATGGGAACTATAAACTCAAAATGGGAACTCTGGCCAAAAAACCTCAAAAAAACATCAAAAACAGTGTTAAAAATGAAAAGTGTTGATGCTGGAATAACACTTTTTTTTTCTTGGGTAAATTTTCAACATGTTTTAAAAATGGCAGTGAAAAACAAATTTTAGTGCAAAAATTATCCAAAAAACACCCTCAAAACGAAAAGTGTTAACGTTTGGAAAAGACTTTTTTTTTTCAAAAGTAAAATTTCAACATTTCGAAATAATGGCATAAAATATTTTATCATGACCCCGAAAAACATTAAAATTTAAAAAAAATAAAAATAAAATAAAATAAAATTAAAACAATGAAAAAACACAAAAGAAAAAAAAAAAGTTAAAAAAAAAGAACAAAACATAAATTAAAATATATACTTAAAACAAAACATAAAAAAAAAAAAAAAAACGAAACGCAAAAAAAAAATCAATCATAAAAATGTAAAAAAAAACAAAAAAAAAAAAAAACATTATAAACAAATAAATAGTAAAAAAAAACAAAAAAAAATAAACATTATAAACAAATAAATAGTAAAAAAAGTGGGAAAAAAGAAAAAAAAAATCTTCTAAACCATAAAAAAATTGGCAAAAAGAAAAAAACAAAAATATGGAAGAGAAAAAATAACATTTAAAATAAACTAAAAATTAAGTAGATAAAAATAGAAAAAAAAAAAAAAAAGAATTAAGAAAAATTAAAATTTATAAACAAAATAGATTTCAAAAAAAATAGAAAATTAACAAAAAAAAATTAAAAACTACTAAAATTGAGATTAAAATGTTGATTACTTAAAAAAACAAATATTAAATATATATATATATATATATATATATATATATATATATATATATATATATAAAATACAAAAAAAAAAAAAAAAATGTTAAAAAAAAATTATATCGTAAACCATAAAAGAATTTGGAAAAGAAAAATTAAAATATATATATATATATATATATATATAGTTAAGTAAATAAAAATAGAGAAACTGAAAAAAAAAAAAGAAAAAACATTAGCAAAAACTAGAGAAAAAAAAAAAAATTATATATATATATATATATATAGAAAAAAAAATTACAAACAAACTAGTTTAAAAAAATAAAAAATAACGAAAAAAAATTTAAAAACTAGTAAAATTAATATTAAAAAAATTAACTCAAATTAAAAAAAAAAAAAAAAAAAAAAAAATATGAAAATTATTTTAAAAAACCAAAACAATATTTAAAAAAAAAAAAAAAAAACCAAAAAAAATTTAAAATTTAAAGTTTTTTTTTAAACAATTTTTTTTTATTAAAAAAAATTATTATTATTAACTTTTTTTTTTTTTATTTTTTTTCTTATTTAAAAAAAAAATCATTAAAAAGTTCTTAATTTTTTTTTAAACGAATTAAAATTTTTAGTTTAAAATTTAAAAATTTTAATTTTAATTTAAAATTTAAAAATTTATGATTCTTTTTAAAAAAAAAATTATATGATTAAAAAAATTTAATTTAAAATTTTAAAATTTAATAATTATTATTTAAAAAAAATACGATTAAAAATTTTTAATAAAAAATTTTAAAATTCATATAATTATTATTTAAAAAAAATAAATAAATAAAATGAATTTCCCGCCCTTCGGCCACCCGTGGTGGCACGGCGGTGGGCGGAGGGATCTGTGCGTAGCCCCTCCACCCACCGCTATGCCACCACGGGCAGCCCAGGGGCGGGGATCAGACGCCTGTCCCCTGGCTGCCCACGGTGGCGTGATGGTGGGTAGAGGGCCTGCGAGCAGGTCCCTCCGCCCACCATCGCACCACCACGGGCAGCGTAGGGTGGGAAATTCATTTTTTTTTTTTGAAATGATAATTATATGAATTTTAAAATTTTTAATTAAAAATTTTAATCGCTTTTTCTAAATAATAATTATTAAATTTTGAAATTTTAAATTAAAATTTTTTAATAGTATAATTTTTTTTTAATAATAATTTTAAATTTTAAAATTAAAATTAAAATTTTAAAATTTTAAATTAATTTTTTTCTTTTAAATAATTTTTTAAACTTTTTAAATTTTAAATTAAAAATTTTAATTCGTTTAAAAAAATTTAAAAATTTTTTAATGATTTTTTTTTTTTTTTTTTAAATAAGAAACAAAATTTGTTAAAAAAAAAAAGTTAATAGTAATTAAAAACTTTTTTGTTTTTTTTAAATAATTTTCATATTTTTTTGGTTTTTTTTTAATAATTTGAGTTAATTTTTGTTTTTTTCTAATATTAATTTTACTGTTTTTTTATTTCTTTTTTTCGTTATTTTTTATTTTATTTCATTTTTTTTATTTTTTTAAATCAGCTTGCTTTTAATTTTATTTTTTTTCCTACTTCTTGCTAATTTTTTTTTTTTATTTCTCTATTTTTTACTTAATTTTATATTTGTATTTTTTTTCCAAATTCTTTTATGGTTTATGAGATAAAATTTTTTTAACATTATTTATTTTTCATTTTTGTCTTTTTTATATATTTTTTCGTATATGTTTTTTGGAGACAATTATTTCATGTGGATTGAAAATTTAATTAACGATATATAAATATGTAGAATATAAAAAATGCAAAATATCAACCTTCTTCTTTAAATATGCAAAACAATAAAAACCTCACTACAAAAAAAATAAAAATAAAGATAAAAACAAGAAAATATGAAGAATAAGACCACTTCCAAAGTTATTAAATTTACAAAATATTTATTTACATTTCATACATTATAAAATTAAAAGTAAAAAAAAAAAAAGCCTTTTAGAAAAAGGGCATGGTGTAGAATTACCACTTTTTAAAATCAACATCAAAATCACTACCATTCTAAAATGCAATGTACATAAAAAAAATTATAGTGCCAAAAACTATTCTCTAAGAAAAACATGCGTGTTCTGCATCACCCCTTTTCAAAATTGGGTCACTTTTTTGCTATCTCTACAAAACGAGTAACAGTATCAGTTCTTGTTTCAAAGTTTACATTGTTTAAGATTCAGATGAAGATTGGTGAGTGAGTAAGTGCAGAGGAAGGTAATACTATGATAGTCGGTAGGACTGGTTGGGTCCATTGTGGTAAATGGACAGTGGAAGTACAAACATGAGAAAGGTAACCAAAAAAGGTAAAGTAAATCGACCTAAGATGTCAAATGGATTGACTAGGTTGGGAAGGGTTGTTCTCAATGTTGTGCATGAATAAAGGAAGTTCTCTTAACCTTGACCTTGATATCAAGTATTTATGTTTTGCTTATGATAGCTTTATGCTAATGATTATATGCATATATGTATGTATGTGCGTTGTTATCTGACAGGGTCATCATGGATCATGATTGTTTTATGCTAATTTTTATGAAAATGTATATATGTTCCTATGTATCTACGTCATTGTTTGACAAGGTCATCAGGAATCATTCTTTTGGAGGAATGATTTCTTACGCAGGAAAATGACATGAAGAGGTTCCTTGTCTTACAAGGAACCAATTAGGAAGAGTAGCCATGAAAATATATAAGGTCAATATCATGTGGTTATGAGTTGATATTATGTGACTATATTATGTCTATGTTATGGATAGTTTATACCAAGGGATACATCAGCGAAATGAAAGTAGTGTGGTCTGTGACATGCTAGTACAAGGATGGATAAGACGCTACAAGCAAGGTTGCTTGGTAGAGGTAGTGTGGTTTTGGATGTTTGGTATTACTATTGTGCATATGTCATAAACGTTGTACATGTTGCATATGTGATGATTCTGTGCATGTAATATTGTGTGTATGTAGTGTGTGTACATGTTGTTTATGCAATATTATGTATAGGGTATTAGTACATATATTGTTGGATGAATGTTGCATATACAGCGTTAGGTATAGATGATGCTATGTAAATGTTTTATATGGGGTGTTTTTTAAATATTGTACTGTGTGCATGATGGATATGTGGTGTTGTATGCATATGGTGCTCTGCACGTGTTGGATATGCAGTGGTGTGTACAGATGATGCTATGCACATGTTGGATATGCAGTGCTATGTACATGTCGTGTTGCATGCATGTTGTACATGTGGTTCTATGTACATATGGTGTGATGTGGATGATTGTACAAGTGGTGTTGTGTGCATGTGGTGTTGTGTACATGTTATACAAGTGGCACTGTGTGCAGGTGGTGTTGTGTACATGTCGTGTATGTGGCACTGTGTACATATGGTGTCGTGTACATGTAACGCATGTGGTACTAAGTACATGTGGTATTTTGTACACGTTGTACAATTGGTGTAGTGTACATGTGGCATTGTGTATCACGTTGAGTAGGTGGCACCATGTACATGTGGGGATGTGCACACATTGTGCAGGTGGTGCGGTGTACATGTGGTATTGTGTACATGTTGTACATATGGTACTGGTGCATGTGTGGTATTGTGTGCATGTAATACATGTTGTGTTGAGGGCATGTGATACTAGGTATGTGCATTTTGTAGGTGCATGAATTGTGTGGTGTTGTACATCGGGTATAGATGCATTGTGTTGTGTTGTACGCTGGGGGTAGGTGTATGTATTATATGCATTTGATGTAGGCATATGTATTGTATTGTATACAATAGTTGTAGGTGTATGTGTTGTATGTCAAGTGTACGTGCATGTATTACATGGAGTTGTATGTCATGTGTGGTCGTATGTTTTTGATGCACAATATGTATATGTGCACCTGGTTGAGGAGAAGGCACTAGGTCTTTGTCGGGTGTGGAAAATGATCCAGTGTGAATACGAAATAAGAACAAAGGTAGAAGTAATGATCAACTAAAGGATAAATATCAATATTTTATTTCAGTTGAATTATGCATGTTATTTATGATTTCGGTCTATGATGATTATGTGAATTATGATATTGGTTTATGATGGTTACATGTGATCTATGATTTTGATCTATGATGGTTATGTTTTGATCTAACCTGATGAGATATTTTATACATGTTCATTTGGTCAAATATGCTAGTTTGACTTGTTGTGATAGGAAGAGAACATGATTACAAATGTACCTTATTGACGAGCTACCAATGAGGTATGATGTGAATTTGTTTCAATTTGTTTTAAATCTAATGGAATTTATGTGACTACTAAAATAATGCATGAAAATCTCAATTAGGTGGTTGAAATTGACCGCAAGAATTAGCAACAGGGATGAAAGGAATTGGAAGATGTAGTAGTATGTTGGTGAAGCACTTCAGGAGCAGGGCTATTGTGGGACATGGGTACCCAATAATTTCCATTGATTTCCATGAGCATGCTATGACCAGTATGATGATTTTAAGGTAGGGATATTCCTTGGTTTTTGTATCTTTCGATGTGAGGAAGCCTTGCCAAGGGATGAATTTCCTGGGATGGTGATATGAGTAGAACTTGGAAGCTGAGCGTCTGCACGAAAGGGGTTGACCGAATTTCCCAAGGGACTATATAGCAGAGAAGGGAAGATCAGGGATGGATTTTTTTTGGTCATTGGCATTTCTAGATTGAATCAGATGCACATTGGGAGTGCACCTTGGAACAATTATTGGTAACTGTTAACTGACAGGACAAGTAGCATAGGATTATAGCGCTGGACATTGGGTGGAGTTTGACTATGGCAGTGGATTCTGGACATTGGGAAGGAGGTGATCCTAGTATTACTTGAGGGTGGAGGTGTGAGCCTTTGGATTCTCTTGTTGTAGATATATGAATCATATATTTTTATTTTCTAGGTTGATCAAAGGTGTATATGCATATATTATTGTAAATACTCTATCGAGTTGGATTTATAAAGCTCCATAGAAATTATAGTTATTTGCTGGTTGAAGAAAAGGTGTATGTGTATATGTGGTTATTATAAATATCGTAATGAGCTATGTTATAAAGATCTAGGAAAAGGTATGTTTTTCATGTTTCAGAAGTGGTCATTGTAAATACTACAACAAGATATGTTATAATGTCCATGGGAAGTATGTTTTTTTTCAACAGTCTTGTTGGTTATAAGCATAATTGAACAGTGACGATGGTTTCCCCAACGGGGAGGGTTCTGTAATAGCCTTGGTGAAAATTCCATGTAAAAATATATATAAGGCCATCGTGATGGAGCACACATTCCAACCTGAATGATGGGAGAAACATCTTAGTGGGCATTGATTCAGTTTATTATGGTTAAGGTTTTCGAAAGGCATGAGGCATTAACTGGAAATTATTTATGAAATTAATGGAAATTAGGAGAAAAAGGAGGTGAAAGGTCACAAGTTTCATGTGAGGAGAAAAATGAAGGAAAATAATGGAAAATGAAGAAAATAGAGGCCTCATTCATAAAAAGGATTATGAGGATCAGCTGGTAAGCTTTTGACATGACTTGGTCAGTTCAGTTTTGGAGCTCTCTAATTATTCTCTCTCTCTCTCATACTCTTAGAGACTTAGAGTTTTCTTGGAGCACTCTTCAAGGGCATGGCATACATGGGTTTTGGAGAAAGAAGGCAACAAAAGAGAAGGAAAGTGAAAGAAGGCTTTGAGATCAAAAACTACATCAGATTTACTTGCAAGTACCAAGTTGCATGTATGATTTCTTCACTAGTTTTGGCATGCATGGCATATGCATGTGGATTTTTGGTTGTGAGTTGTCATTATCAGTGAGGATGGTTGGGATTGACAATAGATTTCCTAGATTTTCCATTTCTTGGATAGACATGGTGATTGTGGGTTACTTCCTTTTTTGTTTATTGTCGGTTATCAAGTTTCCTTACCCTGGGTTGAATTACTAGTCCTGGAAGCTCAGGTTGGACAAACGCTCTAGAAGCCCTGTCACAACGTGGGTTGAGTTACTAGTCCTAGAAGCCTTAATTAGACAAACGCTCTAGAGGCCCTAGGTGGGTTGAGTTAGTAGTCCTGGAAACCCTAGTTGGAGAAATGCTCTGAATAAGTTCTGGGTTGAGTGACTAGTCTTAGAAGCCTTAGTTGGAAAAATGCTTTAGAAGCCTTGGTTAGACAAATGCTTTGGAAGCCCTGGACGGCTTGGATGGAGACCAATATGACGATGGTTTTGTGACATTTGACCATGAGGTGAAATCACTATTTTATGGGTTGACGTGGATGGCCTTTGGAAGCCCTAGATGAGTTTTTATTGATGTGTTCTATGAAATCCCACATTCATGCTTGGAATATGGAACGAGGATGAATGGATGAAGACAGTATTGCACCTGTAGATTACACATTTGCAATATGTTTGACAAAATTCCTGTCATGGCTAGTAGGGGTCCAATCAAGGTCTTGAATAAGTATTTACTTTAGTACTGTCATTTCCACGCTATTTTACTGATTTGAAGAGATAGCTCAATTTTGGGTAGTGACCTGGGCTCTGGGCCTGGAAAAGTGGCGCAAATTCTAGATTCGTTGGCATAACATTAATAGTTTTGGTGTCTGGTCATTGGCAGGCAAGCTTGTGGAAGCGAATTTGGTTTCTAGTCACCCTCATGCCCATAGCATGGGAGCGAATGAGGCTTAAGTTGTCCAAAATATTCGTGGGTCCCCAAGGAATGTTTTCTAAAGTATTAGATGGCTTCCTAAGGCTCCTGTAGCTGATGATTAATGTCTGTATGGTGTGTTTTCATCGATTCCACTTCCTTGACATGACTTAGGAGGCAGAATCATATCATAGTGGCCTCTTGTTGCATGTTTACTCTGGTTGGGTTGTTGCTTGGGTAGATGTGGGAGGAAGGTGTTACACCATAGTTGGAAAGAGAACCTCCACCATATTCGACAGGTCCCCCAAACACTGCAACAACACAAGTTGTGTGCTAACCTGGAGAGATGCACTTTTTGCGTGACCCAGGTTCAAAATTTGGGGTGCATCATTGATGAGTAGGGTGTACATGTGGACCCAACTAAGATACAAGTCATTCAGGATTGACCAGCCCCAAACAATATAACATAGCTTTGTATTTTTCTGGGCCTTGCCAATTTCTACTACAAATTTGTGTTGGGGTTCTCTCATATCACTTGACCTTTAAGTCAAGTCACTAAGGGTGGAGTGAAAGAAAAATTATTTTGGTACAAAACCCAACAGAATTAATTTTCCCGGTTGAAGCAATGCCTCTGATCTACAACAGTGCTAAATTACTAGACCTGGAACAACCATTTGAGATTGAGACATATTCCTCTGACTGTGCTATTGGTGAAATTCTTAATCAGTAGGTGCATCCAATGGCTTACCATAGTGAGACACCTTTAGACACGTTCTGAAAGTATCCCACCTATGACAAAGAAATGTATTCCATTGTGCAGCCCTACCATCAATGGAAGCCTTACATTTTGGGGAAGAAAACGGTCATCCACACAGACCACTAACCCCAGCAATTCATAGAGATGCAAGGGAAGTTGCAAAACGATCGACATAAAAAATGCTCCACACACCTGCAACAATTCCATTTGAATATTAAGTACAAGAAGGGTATCACCAATAAATTTCTACAGTGCCTCAGCCTACCACCATTCATGAACTGATCATTGTGCTCGACTCTTGTGGGCACGAGAATTTGGGGTGGTCACATCTTTATGAGAGAGAACCTGAATTTGGAAGCACATACTAGACACTCTTCAAAGGTAAGCAAGTTCGAAATTTTCACCACCAGGATGAGTTCTTATGCCATCTAGGACACATCTATGTTCCGTCAAGCTAGCGTGCTAAGATGATTTTGGAGGCACACTATAGTCAAGTCGCTGCACATTTTAGAGTAGAGAAAACAATGGTAGTACTATAAAATTATTTTTATTGGTGAACCTTCATCAAGATATTGAGAGGTACATTAAATCTTGGATTTCCTATGCCATTTGCAAACCAACCATCAAGAAGCAAGGCCTATATACTCCTCTACCTACTCCTAGTCGACCTTGGGAATCCATATCCATGGATAACATGTCGGGCCTTCCTTCTACTTAGCACGATAATGACTATGTTTTCATGTTCATCAATAGATTCTCTAAGATGGCCATTATGGCAGCCTACAAGAAGAGTATCATAGAAGAGGCCACTACTAAGCTCTTTTTTTAGTGAGTGTGCATACTCTTGGGGATCCTACAGTACAATTTTTCAGATCGGGACATCAGATTCTTAAGTTCATTTTGGTCAAGTCTCTTGTTGATGCTGGATATCAAAATCACTACGTCCATGACTTTCCATCCCCAAACTAATGGCCAAACAGAGGTCATCAATAGGATGATCATACACATTTTTTGGATGTACAACTCGAAGCATCCATGCACATGGGATGAAAGCCTCCCCTATGTCCAACATAACTACAACAGAGCTCCCCACAACTCAACAAGCTACAACCGCTTTCAGGTAGGGCTAGGATTTTAGCCATTATGTCCCATTGACGTGGCCATATCATTTGTAGCTACTTAGGCAAGTTTGACTCATACCTAGTTCGAAGCTGACAAAGCTAACAACTTCATTGATCACATTCAACACATCTACCAACAATTCCATGATATATTGGACAGAGCCAATGCTAAGTATGAGAAATGCCATGATCAGCATCGAGTGTGACACAAGTTATAGGTGAGTGACAAAGTTTGACTACATTTACAAAAGCATCATCTCGTTGGACCCCTGTTGGGCATGAAATCCCCCCACAGCATGTTTTGGGGCTCAAAGCCCAAGTTTTGAGTTTATATTGTTGTAAACCTCCGCGAATTGCGGGTGCGAAATGTATGTTAGAGTCATAGGGTTGTCTGCCCTAGTTTCGAATGTAAGGTCAACCTACCAATGGTCTGCGGACCATGGGATTATATAAATAAAGTGAGGCTCTAAGTTTAAAAGAGAGTTAAGGAGAGCAAAGTATGAGATAGCGAAGTAGAAGAAAATAACTAGAGTCTAAGTGTGTTTTGGGTCATAGAGTAGGGGAAGGCTCTATAGCTGAGTGTGCAGAGGCCTAGTAGAGTCCGCAACTAAGTGTGTAGACTCTTGCAGCTGAGTGCGCAGGGTGGAGTCAAGTCTGTAATCAGAGAAGATATTAATAAAGAAAGGTTTTGTTACCAATTCTATGTATCTATTCTGAGTTATTATATGTTTGATATCAATTGTGAATATATTGTTTCTTTACTGCATGCACTTGTATGAATTGTGAATATTGTTAAGTATCACTGAAAGCATACAAATAATCTAAGTTAATCAACTAATATTGGATTACTAGTAAGGACTTGGGTAATAACACTACTCTGCCCTCGAGTAGGGCTACACGAAGGTAGCATCTCAGGCTATGAGGAACGAGTAAGTGCACGTAGCGACATGCACATTACGTTGAACTGCAGACCACTTAAAACCATTAGACATATCTAGGGTGTGGAAACCTAGTTACTACTTTGGGTGAGACCTCAGTCCACACTGCACAGACTATTGCCAAAAGGGCCAATAGTACCAGGATTTGTTTGGCTAAATCACCTCTGAACCTCGGTCAGGTCCCAACAAGCCAACAAATGGTTATGTTTCCAAGACCAAGATCTGCATGAGGGATGTCTGATGTCATGTCATTGGAATCTGACAAAGAAATAACTTGAAGGGTGGTTGGATAGAAAGATTAATGAGTTCGCGGTGCAAGAAAACAGGAATCCGCGAGTAGCAAAGGAATAGTGGTTAGATCATTACTTATATACAGAAATCCATGAACTTTTCTTTGCATCCTTCCCCTCTAAGTTGTATGAGTGGATAACAAGGCTAGCAGATAGTCAGGGAAGGTGTAGGCTCAACAAACCGATTGTGTGGACTCCAGAATTGGTGCACAGACTAGAAGCATCGAAAGATAAGATCACATGCTCTATGGACCATTGGCTCGATCAAATTATAGAAGGGTTTATCATCGAATTTTTGATAAACATGTTAGTCAGCTACAGCGAGGTGGAATGACGCTTGCTCAAAGGACCACAAGGTAAGTAAATTAAATCTTTGAACACTTGGATTAAAATGCTATTGTGTGAAAAGTGGGTTATGCGAATAAATTTATGTTTGGGGCTACGTGGAGTGGGAGGATCTATAGAAACGAAGGTAGCATAGAGATAGAGAATAACCCCTTGATTCCACCTCTGCAAGAAAGCGAGGAAGAGGTAGTGAAAGTTTCACCAAGAAGTGTGATCAGTCTAATAAGGCAGTGAATTCCGTGCATACCGCCTCCACCTACACCACCACCAATCTCACCATCTTCAACCCCATCTCCACCCACACCACCTCTGCCACCACCACAGTTCAATATGGTGAGCGCGATAAAATTGTCGGTGTTCAAAGGTGTAGGGAATGCATATTCAGACAAATTTTGGTTCATAGTAAAAGTTGTATGGGAAAAGCAAGGAGTCATGGATGAAAATATAAAGAAGGCAACGCTGGTAAGCATGTTGCAGGATCACGCACTGACATGGTACATTAAGCATTCTAATGACCATCTAAACATGGGGATCACAGATACCTAGGCTGCGCTTAACAAGGAATTTAGCAGGCCAAAATCAGAGACATAGACGATTATTAGGTTTAAGGAAATCACGATGGTTCTAGGTGAGACCGCCTAGGAGCTGGATTAGAGACTGAAGAGTATGATTTGCGAAGCCAACATGACCTTGATGGATGGAAAACGCCGCGCATAGTTTTTAGTGTCACTAACGCCGCATCTAAGGATTGCGTTGTCGTAGCAGAAGTTATCCACCTAGGCTGAAGCTTTGGATATTGCAATGAGACTGCACGAGACCCTGATACAAGACCTTGGCCTGGGAGTCCAACAAATCCATTCGCAATTGAAAATTTTGTGCTTAGAAATGCATAATTTGAAATAGGATAAGATAACTCGCATAGAGGCATGTGAGGAGGTATGGTGCATAAAGTGCAAGGGATAGGGACATGACAAGGACCATTGTCTAGTTTTCACAAACTATTTGGTGGGAGGAGGGCCAATGCCATTAAGACCAGAAGCACAAGCAGGACTGAGCGCGGCGCCTGTATTATGTTGCGCAATTTGTTAGATAGGAGGAAAACATACAACAGATAATTATCACTTATTATAGAAGTATACACAGATGTCCCAACAATTGTTCTGTAATTTCTACAGATCAGTAGGCCATGGTGAACACACCTGTAGAAGTTATGAACTGATGATGGATCAGACTCCTACCTACCGAGTTCAAGGCTGAAACACGAGCCCTCGATCAAAATGCAGGAATGGCGTGCACTGGATTCCAGGGGCATGGACGAGGTCGAGGTGGAATGGGACCAGGAAGGGGTCGCGGACAATTGATTTGTTACAATTGCAGAGGGCCGGGGAATTATGCCCATGATGTTACAAATCTAACGCAAGCATCATGTTTATATTGTACCCAGTTTGATCATGAGATGGAGGAATTCCCTACACTGATAGTGAGGTTGTGCGATAAAGGAATACTCTAGCCTCCCTCAACTCAGAAGCTACAAATGATGACGTATGAGCTACGTAAAGAGAACCCGAATGTAAACATCATGCTCCGAGGTGGTATCACAACAAGAGATGACAAAGGTAAAAAAGTAGAAGAGAGCGCATGGGTTCATAAGGCTTGAACAAAGGAACTAGAGTTCGATTTGGAGCATGCAAAGGAGCAATTCATGGAAGCTAAGAAGAGCTTCACAGAGGCCTCCACTTCAGGTAGTAAGGATCAACTAGAACCGAAGATGGATCCTTCAATTCTCACTATCTTTCTGGAGACATGCATGAAGCTATTGTGCAACAGCAAATTAGTGAAAGGATTGCAAGAGCTTATCACTAGATGTGCTGGATCAGGGGAACCATGTCTAGTTCGGAAGCTTGGAAAGCACACAACGCTAATAGGAAGGAAGATGAGATTGACTGTGCAAATCAGGGAGTATGAAATGGATCAAGTAATTCAGGATCTAGGATTAGACGTCAATGTACTACCAAAATAAACATTGTTATACAACAAATTTAAATCCTCATCAACTCAGAGGGGATAGAAAAGATAACTAAAACAAATACCACAATCACAGACCTTGATTCCACACTAACGCTAGTTGTGCACTAACAACCTGCTTTATAAAGCTTATCTGCAAGCCTAAGGGTGTGTGAGTGACCCTACTAACTCAAGTTGCTAGTATGGGAAAAACGTTAGTGAAACTTGGTGAAGTTCCAAGGGTAAAAGGCATGAATTGACTCATACATATCTAGATATTTGTTTCTAAAATTACTCAATAAAAGCAAGGAAATATCCAAAATTGACTTGTTTGGAGGATTTCTAATCCGAAAGAAGGAGGAAAGTGGGAAAGAGCTGAAAAGCATGGCAAGTTCACTGCTTTTTCCCTAGTGAACTCAAGGAGGAACTTGGCAACCCTAACTCAATTGCTATATAAGCAAAGCTAGGGCTATTGTGAAAGGGGTCAGAGCATTTGAAAGGATAGCATACTTGACTATTGAGCATTGTCTCAAATCATATGAAGTGAGCAGGAAGGGAGAGAGAGAGAGAGAGAGAGAGAAGCTGGAGGGGTAAAGGAAGGCTGATACAACATATGGTTGTAATCACTCTTCCAACATTAATATAAAACTGCAACTGTAGTGTCTACTCGATCATGTTGATACTATCATTCATTCAGTTGTTGATTCAATACCTATTAGCATGAGTAGCTTAGTTATATGTAATTAGATGTTCTTTTATGTATTCATGTATTAGTTATTAGAGTTGTATGTTGTGATTGTCCTCGTCTCTTCTATGTGCAGGACTTGATATGGATCCGACTTGGAGGATTTCCACCTAGTTGCAGTGTGCTCTCTAGCAAATCTATAGGGAGGCTTGAGGTAATCTCCTTCTCCTACTTTGATAGTTAGTTATTGTTTATGAACACGCATGTAAATTTGTGACAGTTGCAGATAATATTACAATCTGTCAAAGGTCTCGGGAACACCTTTTAGGGTATCTTCATTCTCCATACATCGTGCATTTTATCCTATAGCAGAATTGTCGACTCCAATGGGGACTATACATTTAGTTCCTAGTTTACCCAGACTCTTCTCAGTTTCTCCTCCTTCTAAGAGCTCCCTATACTTTTGCAATCCCTTTCTGACCCACCAAAAATCTTGTTACATCTTGCCTACATGTATTCATCTCTGAATATGATCTAGAAAGCCCTCTTTTTGGCTGATTTCCTACACTAAAGCAGGTTAACGGACTACACAGAGCTTTATAATGCATTGTATCTGTTCACAAGGAGCGTTAGTGGGCATACTAACTCTTTATAGCCACTGTTATAGAGAGTTAGTCCCCAATACCTTGATTTTCAGCTGTGTCTGTAAGCCAAAATGTATAGGAAGCCTTCTCATGGACTGAAAGAAGATCTGTAACTGCATTTTGCTAGCAAAATAGGTGTCCTGAAAAGGCTTTTTTTTTGGAAATAATTTTTGTTTTTTTTTCTTAAAAGCATTTTTTACAAAAGAAGGACCCACATTTTTTATTCATCCTTCTGTTTAGCTGGTTAAAAGCTGCTTTATTTTGGTTTCAAGTAGTTGTTAAGAAACATTGGAAAGAAGTATTTTAGTTATGCATGTGTCAAATGACTAAGATGCATGGAAAATATATGAATATGTGAAAAACTCTCACTTATATAATACAACTTGTTTTCATCGAATTAAAAATTTGTTTTTAAAGCATTGTTTCATGCATGATTTATTGAGTCAGAGTCTCATCCAATTTCATACGTCAACTCCCTTACCAAAGACAATAATCAAGTACACATAAAATTTACCTAAAATCAATCAGTAACTCTTTATTGGGCAAACAAACATTAGCTAGGCTAGGATCTTGGGATAGGAAGAGTGAGTAAAATTGCCTAAGATCAAACACCAAACTAGTGTCATTAAAGAGAGAAAAATTCCTTCTGCACTCATATTACTGGGACCACTCCAGTAAAAGCAGAGCTAAATACGAGACAACATCAGACTGTAAGTGAAGGTAGCCCGCCTTCTCTTACAAATCCTTTGGGTATTATGTGTATTGGGGTTCCCTTCAAGGATTTCGGAGCTGAGTCGACGACTTAGGTATCCTACCCACATAGCGTGCTGTATACGACTATGTTCCCCCTAATGGTGTTGCGATTTGAGGTATCTTTAGTGGCCAAACGTTTAGGGACTTACACAAGGTGACTAGGATGGGATGTCCTGGTACCTAACACAGCTGGACCTACTCTGTTTTTAGTTTTTGGGAGGGTGCTCATCTTCACAAGAGTACTTGGCTCCTCAATCTGAGGTTCGGGTGAAGCTCTAGAGTAGCCGTAACTGTACATCTGGCTAGCCTTCTCTATTATTCATTGAGATACTGGGTTTCATCTCCAGTGATCGGTGCTTATCAGACATGGTCATTTCCCTCTATTTGCTAATTGATCAATTTAGTTTATTTTTTATATTTTTTAGGTACCTGAGTGCTATCAATTGAGACTTTAACGAATATCACAATAAAATTTATTGATAAAAATTAACAGTCAACGTGGCTACATCCGGCCCTCATTGTCACTCTAGATGATTGCTAGGCCTTCCTCCACTCATTGTGGAAGATCCACCGAGTTCCACTGAACCAGATTCCCCATCTTAGGGGGATCAGTCTCCTAGATCTGACACGGGATCTATTTGGATAACCGACGATTCAAGTTTTCCAGAGGATTTCTTTACCGAAGGATTCCTTCCTCCCTTTAACCCTCTGCTCACAAAGCCATTGGAACCTGTCTTAGCTCTTGTGGTACCTATACTTCCTACTTCGGTAGTTGGAACATTTCCATCTATCCTGTTGACGACTAACAGGTCGTGGAACTTTGTGGATGATTTCGGTCCTCCACCACTTCCCTAGTCGACAATCATCACAGCACCATCAATGGTGAATTCCACTACCCCCTTTGTCCCAGGTACAACCACTCACATGACACCCTCTACGAGTGGAACCCAACCAATGCCGAGTTCCACCCCTTTAGTGTCAAAATCCATACCTTCGACAAGTGCCACATACAACGCTCCCTACAACACTCAATATGGCACTACGGGCATGGTTATCATTTACCAACAATATGGTCAGCTGATATTGTACAGTTCAAACCCCCAAATTCCTGTATCTAGGGGGGTTCCCAATATGCACATGCTAGTAGGGAACATAACAGTTCCCCTCCATTCTCAGGCATGCATGGTCAGTCGCTAATGGCATGAGCATTCCTTATGTCAATCAAGGACAAATGGTTAGTTCTGTGTCGGGTGGGAATCCTCAAGGAAGTCCCAACCAATCCATGGGGTCACCCTACTCACAAATTCAAATGAACCAAGGGGGCATCACTTATCTTGGGGGAATTTCTATACCTTAGCATCAAAATACTCATGGAAATCAACTCTACAACACCATACCTCAAAGCAACTACTACACCACACAACCCATGTATAATATTGGGAGCCAAATGATGGGAAGAGCACAAGGATCCTCAAGTCATATGTCATTGCCATGGTTCGAGTCGGGGGCACCAAACTCTCTGCCTTCCTTGGCAACGTTGGATATACCCGCCTTATACAAACTGACAAACGACCCCATCTATCACAACTTACAATGGCCGTCGATCTCGCATAAGATACCAACGAACATCTTTAAGTTCTATGGAAAGCAAGGGGAGGATCCGGGAACCCATATCACCACCTACCATCTTTGGTGTGTTTCAAACTCTATGGTGGATGATAGTGTCCAGTTATGTCTTTTTACTCGCACCCTCACTATCAATGTAGCAAAATGGTACATTGAGTTACCACACGCGTCAGTAAACACCTTCGATGCTTTAGCGATGGAATTCCTAAAGCACTTCCAGCTACCCATCCACTATGAGACTGGGACAGAAATCATCACTTCATTTCGTCAGGATACTGCCACCCACATGTCTGATGATATACATGAATGGAGACGTAGGTGAAGGTTAGTCAAAGCTCCCCTCCCAGACTTTCTCTTAACGGACTGGTTCTGCAAGTCCTTACTCCTGCGAATCGCTAGAGATGTTGCTCTAGGTGGTGTGGTCATAGAAGACCACTCCATATGTCATGCCCAACACGTAGATCTGATATATTCATAGTCTGGCACTCTTTACAACATAATCCCCAATGCCCCTGGTAACCCCAATGTTTCCGCAACTCAGCACCCCGGAGTGCACGCCGATGGGATTGTCGGTGCAACCTCTCGGGCTGCTGTAAAACAACTCAGCGGTCACATCACCGAGATGTCGGTGGATGCCACTACCAAATCGACTGCTCTTCCTGCCACCATGATAAACTTTGTGCAGTCTATGCAAAAACCCAGTGGCAAGAACAAGAAGAATAAGAAAAAGACTGCTCCTTTTGAGGAGCAGTCAACAAAGCAGCAAAACCCAAAAGAAAAGGTCGTTGCGCCTACTGACGATGAAAAGGATAAACTTGCTAGATTTACAGGAAAAATCTATGCTGAAGACCACATGACTTGGTGCTATCTGCATATTCAGGAATGCATAGAATAAATTGCCAAGAAAGATACCTGTAAGACCCCTGCTATCCTCAGAAATACTTTTCCTGCTCAACAGTAGCAAAATCTTATTGCAAACCAGCTGCAACCCCCACAAAGGGTAACGATGGTTTGCAACATCCTTCAGCTGGTGAAGGATCTTCTACCGTTTACACATTCGAAACGGTAGAGGTACAAACAAGAGCCAAATCTTATGTAGCTCCTATCGCTCATGCAGCAGAACCTTCCTCAGGTCCAAACCCACCGCTGCCTAATGATTTGCATATTGAAAGGTCGGCTGCTAACCTTGTAATTCACCCCCTCAAAGGGTCACTTCGATGCACAATACACAATACATCTACACGTGCCACCCACAAGATTCCATGCTTGCTATTTTTTACATGGACAAGTGTAAACCTCCTCTTTCCCACCAGATTGCATTCCAAGTGCAAATTTTTTCGAAAGGTAAAGGTATACACAGAACTGTCATTGATGAAGGTGCTTCTACCTGCGTCATGTCAGCTTCATGTTGGCTCGCCCTGGGTTCTCCAACCCTATCCCCGCCGTCAAACTCCCTTAAAGCTTTGGACGGCCACACTTTCATCCCAAAAGGATACCTAGCCAACTTCCCCATCACTTTGTATGGGAAAATGGTAACAGTGGACATAGAAGTCGTAGACAAGAGACTCAACTATAATCTCTTGCTAGGCCACAGTTGGACATATGCCATGATGGCCATCGTATCTACTGTCTTTCGCATCATCCTATTTCCATTGGATGGAAAGGTAGTTACAGTAGATCAGTTGTCTTTCTACACCACTGATTATTTCCCATTACCAAGTGGCTTCATACCCCTAGTAGGTGGTGTACCTGACTCATATGTCAGTCTCGTTACTGGTCTATTGAAGGCTTCTTCCCTCATGGGTTTTTTTCCTCTTCAACCCCAAAGGTTTCACAAATAGTCAACATGCTTTCATCTATTCCTCATGAACAGATCAATCCATGGATCCTACGGACTCCTTCAGACGTTGACACATTTAGAGAACAAATGCCACTGCCACTAGCTGAATTGGCCTACCAAGCCATTCAATTTTCATCCGAATCTCCAATCACATTTGTTACGGCTGATGGTACCACCATGCCTCCCATAACCACTCTTCCTTTTGATCCACTCAATCAAGTCCTACCTACGGATGAAACTATTTGAGAAATCATGAGTTTAGAAGAGAAACCTTAAGAGGATTGGCACCACCGTGTTTTGATATCTGATTCGGACATGGTGCCCCTTAAAATCTTGTCCCCTAACATACCAGAAATTGTTTCCTCACCCTATAAAACCATCCAAACAATGGAGGTGGAAGGAAACATGGGCAACACTTCCAAATCATTGCCCATCGATATTTCTGTCAAGATAGGCATTGTGGAAAACATTCAGATTGGAGTCGATTGCAATCCTGAGGAAATTGCGAGCTTCACCTGCCTATTTAAGGAATCCCACAATGTATTCAATGGATCTCATGAGGAAATGATCGGCATTAATCCACTTATTGTCACGCATGAGACGCAACTTTACAACAATGAAAAACCCATTAAGTGCCAGATCCCTTCCCTAACAATAGTCGTTGAACTCCTGCTCGACAGTAATACCGAAGAAGAATGCTTACTATACCTTAAACAGCTGGACAAAACCCATCAAGATGCCGAATTGGCACTTGATGCTTACAAGCACGGGGTAAAATCCCAATTCGAGAAAGAAGTTAAGCTTCGTTCTTACCAAGAGGGTGACCTGTTGTTACCCTATGATAAAAAACATGACCTCTTGGGGGCATGCACGCTTCAACCCTTATGGCTAGGTCCCTATGTCGTCAAGAAAGTCCTCTCTACAGAGGCACATGAACTATAGGACTGGTGAGGAATCTCGCTCAAGGAGCCTAGAAATGGGCTCTATCTGAAAAATTATTATGCCTAGTATTGCACTGGGCATGCGCTTTGTAATTTTATGTATTTATAAATTTTTCTTCCCCTTTTTGGTGTGATTGGATTTTTTTGATATTTAGTGGAGTACTTGTCTCATACATTCTTCTTGCAATTCAGATGTCTTCGTTACCCTTAGCATACGTAGGATACATAGATGGTGCCAATCATCACACACGGCACATTGCATTAGCTACTTGGGTTATCTACACACTTGAGTCAGAACTATTTTGTTCCGGGGGAGTCTTTCTTGGGACTGCCACCAACAATATTGCTGAGTACATGTCTGTAATTTCACTTCTCAAGGAAGCATCATCAAGGTACATCTCCAATTTGGTGGTCAGGTTAGACTCCCGACTAGTCATTGTGCAATTGATAGATTGTTATCACATTCGTAATCCAACCTTGTTACGTCATTATCTAAGGGTGCAACTCCTAGAATGTCTCTTTGAAATAATCACATATGAGCACATTCCTCAAGAATTTAATGCAGTTGCTGATTAATTAGCTAACTATGTATTAGATTGGCATCTGTCTCATTCTTGATAGAAGCATGCATGAAAAATAAAAATTTACTGAGTTAAAATTTTTACAAAAACATTTAAAAAACATTTACGCCATAAAAATATCAAAATATCTGTGTGTGTATATATATATATATATATATATATATATATATATATATATATATATATATATATATATATATATATATATATATATATATATATATATATATAGATAAAAATCCATTCTTTTACATCACAATATTCCAAAACTTGGATGATTTAAGTAGAAAATGGCTATTAAAGCCTAGCTACAAGCAATCATTGGCTACGCCAAAACAACTGCTAAAAAGAGCCTTTTGCTCCTAAAATGATAAAATTGCTCTAGATATCCTCCGAAGAGGAACAACAAACTACTCAGGTACATTGACTGTGTGTCACTGCATATGAGCGGGAATATCCCTCATAGGAAGAAGGGGGATACCCATGGTCAAGCCTTTGAGATTCCTCAAAACCTCATGAAGACTCTCAACATTGCCCCCTCCAGCAGCTAGTTGGCCTCCTTGTCGCATATGGCGAGGTTCGCTGGCAGGTCGTAATGGTGCCACATCTGTGTTAAGCATAAAACTTCATGTTAGTACTTATTTTTCCTATAAAAAAACATTACATAAACATTCAAAAGCCAAAAAAAATTGAAGTACTGTCAAACATCATTCTTACCTTGAGGACCCCAGTTGGTCCCAAGCAGTAGCAACAAGTCCGGGTCGCCGGTAAAGACCGTGCCCTCATAAGCATAGTCATCAATCATCACAATTTGGCCACGAAGCCAATGGAAGAAATCTTCCTTGAAGAAATGCCAGATCGGTCCTCCTGTGCGAGGATTGAGTGATGACCAGTGAACTTTCTTTGGCTCCCTCGTATCAGGGGGCCTAAGCTCATCCTTGGGTGCATAACAGGGACCCTCTCAGGAAAGAATAAAACTCTGATAGTACCATACCGAAAACTGTGTTGGGTACGAGTCTTGCATGTCGTTAACTCTGCCTTCAACTAGCGAAGCACTGCTTCACACCAGTTGAACATCTGTGGCTGGACACAATCAACTACAAGCAACAATTGGGCCTTTGTCACAATGTGGGGACTCTTTCACCCTGCCAACCACACAATCAACCATAAAATTTCCCTTATAGACCTAGACCTTATCCTCTCTATGGGGACTCTGTTGCTGACTAGTCCGCTCTTAGGGATCTAGTAAGATTGCACCAGCTCTAGGGTAGAACGTGGATCTAGCCTACCACCGGTGAGGTTTTCCTGCGCCCCGTGGAACGACAAACCAGTTAAAAAGTATATGTGATCACAATCAATAACCAGCTCCTGATCTCCAATCCTGAACACTTGCTCGTGTTCATCCAAGTGCTGGATAATCCATCTCAATAAATCCTCCTACCCTTTCATCAGCTCCAGCTTTGCATACTTCAGCAAACCATAGCAGCGCAATGAAAGTATGCATGTTGGATCATTTCACATCAGCAATTCTTGGGTATCATGGGCCCGTTCTCTCCATAGGCTAGTCATTATGGCCTGAAACTTGCACAAAATAACCCTAAAAACAGTCAATATGGGGCAAAATCACTTCCAGAATGCTTGCATGAGGTTATTAACTGCACCCTACAACTCTAACGCTACCCCCAGTACTACACAGGGAGGATTAACACCCTCCAATAACTCATACAGGGTGTTTAACACTCCCTACAGGCCTTCTGGAGGGTGTTAGTGTGCAAATAGGGCTTTAGGGCACCTCAGATCTGCAAAATTCCACCCCTAAAACTGTTAAGAAAGGTTAAGAAATGGATAGAGAAAGGTTTTAGCCACTACCCTAAAAATGTTAAGAAAGGTTAAGAAATGGATAGAGAAAGGTGTTCATCCAAGTGCTGGATAATCCATCTCAATAAATCCTCCTACCCTTTCATCAGCTCCAGCTTTGCATACTTCAGCAAACCATAGCAGCGCAATGAAAGTATGCATGTTGGATCATTTCACATCAGCAATTCCTGGCTATCATGGGCCCATTCTCTCCATAGGCTAGTCATTATGGCCTGAAACTTGCACAAAATAACCCTAAAAACAGTCAATATGGGGCAAAATCACTTCCAGAATGCTTGCATGAGGTTATTAACTGCACCCTACAACTCTAACGCTACCCCCAGTACTACACAGGGAGGATTAACACCCTCCAATAACTCATACAGGGTGTTTAACACTCCCTACAGACCTTCTGGAGGGTGTTAGTGTGCAAATAGGGCTTTAGGGCACCTCAGATCTGCAAAATTCCACCCCTAAAACTGTTAAGAAAGGTTAAGAAATGGATAGAGAAAGGTTTTAGCCACTACCTAGGACTGGCAACACGTCGAATGGTCACCCGGATCTCCTGCAATGGTCTGCGTAAAATCTGCTCCTCTTTAGCTCCAAAACGCTTTCACAAATCTCAAATAGTGAAAATGGTGAATGTGAAAGCTCAAAAAATTTCCTTATATTTATTTTTTGGAGAGATGATTTTTGAAATCATTAAAGAGGAAGTAGTCCATTCTCCATGATTTTCTATCATGCATGAACCTATATGGTAGGAATTGCTTCCTTTTTTAGATCTTTTTCCACTTTTGATGAAAGTACCTTTAGGAATGAAAAGCAGTAAATGTTGCATGCAATTCTTGAAAGAGCACTGTTCTTTTATGGAATCTTTTCTTTCTCTCAAAATATTGAAAAATCTCTGATTTTTTCATCGTTGGGCTCGTTAAATATATGACGATGGTCTAAGAAACTCATTTTCACTCTTTTTCTAGCTCATTAAACTGAAATAGACCATTAAAGCATTCTTTTTCGGCACTTCTTTCTCACTCATTAAACTGAAAAAAATCCCGAGTTTTGTCTTTAGACTCATTAAACATTTATAAGGATGACCCGAGCATTCTTTTAGGTACTTTTCTCACTCGTTAAATTGAAAAATCCCAAGTTTTTGTCATAGGGCTCGTTAAAAATATACGGCAACAACCAAAGCACTTTCTCTTTTGGGACCATTTCTCGCTCTTAAATCGAAAAATCCCTGAGTTTCTTCCCTCCTTTGGGCTCATTAAATCTACAAAGAAGGAATGAGCAGTTCTTTTACCTCTTTTTCCTAGCTCACTAAACTAAAAAAGATACCTTGAGTTTTCTTCATTTTACTCGTTAAAATTTGATGAAAGTATTGAGCTTGTCGTCGCATGACTCACTACAAATTCATGACAAAAAAACGAGTTTAGTCTGCCTCCTCATACTCGTAACAAAATGAGGTCAACATCTATTGAACATATGTTTCTATTTATCCAGATTCAATTAGTTAACTTATGGAAAAGTAATCGATCTGGGTATACTATTAACCTTTTGTCACACCCAGTTAAAAACTATGACAAAGGGACCACCATGGAGTTGCTCTTTATGATCTTTTCAGGCTCTCTAAATATGAAAAGACCACCCAGTTGCCTAGTATAGACTCTTTAAATTACACAGACAAGATATAGAGTCACTCTTTTTACGATACTTTTCAGACTCTTAAAACATCAAAAAATCGACGCGTTTGCCTATTTGTACTCATTAAACTAATCAGATAAGGTATAGAGTCATTCTTTTTCTGATCCTTTTCAGACTCTTCAAACATGAAAAGATCGACGATTTTACCCACCTGGACTCAATAAATTAATCAGAGGGGGAATGTTGATAGTACAGCTACATTTTGTATTAGAAAGCATGGTTTGGCAGTAGTCATTCCCTTGAACATGGCACTCCCTCATATAAATCTTCCTTGTGATGGCCTCTCAATATGAATCCACCATCATATGAGTTTAGCCTAAATACCCTGATGTGATTTCATCTTTGTATCCTAACACTTTGTAATGTTCATGAGCCTAGTGCTGCATGGTTAAAACTGTTGTCGTGCCTTCTATTGTTCAAGGGTTAACCTTTTGTTTCCTTTATCAACCCATCAAGCATATCCTTCCATCATGCTCTCCATTGTTTAGACCCAAATGCTCAAAAGATTCATCAAAAAATAAAATCATTCTTGTCCCGTTTCATGTCGATTGATGTAGGACACATTATTGCCTACCTTTCGACAGGTATCTTCCTATCGACTTCAACACTCTATCTAGGAAGGTGACCCAGAAACACATTGAGTGCCTTGGTATTTGCAGGGATTAGTGGTAGGTTTCCTCGTGTTTGATCCGGGGTTCTCATTATTGGCTCCTGGTTAAGTGATTCTAATGGGTGTTCAATGACAAAGACATCTTTCGCACTCGTTAGATTATATTGTGCATCTTGGAGACCATCACCATTATCGGTGGCCTTCCTCGCGTCTGTTTACGGTCTCCATTATTGATTGGTAATCAGATTATTTCATGCATCTTCGATGTCAACGCATATATTGACATGTATCAATCTATGCTGTTCGGTGAAGCAGAAATCAAGACCTTAGGTAGAGGCTTACATCAATCAACATTGTTTCCTCTCCCAAGTTGTAGATATTGTTTTTTGGAGACAACTTATCAGGATGATTCTATTATGACACTGGATCTGCATTGTGCTTATCGGCGGCCAACATCATCATATCTCTTTGGAGAAAATCACTCTGACATAGCTACTGAGCATGGGAATACCTGACTCAGGACATGATTTTAGCAGTTTATATATATGTGTTGTATCAGGTTTCCGGTACCGCCTAAAGCTCCGATCTCTCTCTCTCTTTTTGAAGGAAAATTACAGTTAAAGTCAATTATTTCAGCCATCATCGTAGCCTCTGATCCCATTCTTTAGGGGGCATCTGTTATACAACAAATTGACCTCCTCATCAACTTAGAGGGGAAAGACAAGATAGTTGAAACAAAGACCACAATCAGAGGCCTTGATTCCACACTAACGCCAATTGTGCACTAACAACCTACTTTATAAAGCTTGTTGCAAGCCTGAGGGTGCGTTAGTGACCCTACTAACTCAAGTTGCTAGTATGGGAACAACGTTAGTGAAACTTTGTGAAGTTCGAAGGGTCAAAGGCATGAATTGACTCATAAATATCTAGGTATTTGTTCCTAAAATTACTCAAGAAAAGCAAGGAAACATCCAAAATAGACCTATTTGGAGGATTTCTAATCTAAAAGGAGGCAAATGGAAAAGAGCTAAAAAGCATAGCAAGTTCACTGCTTTTTCCCTAGTGAACTCAAGGAGGAACTTGGCAACCCTAACTCAATTGCTATATAAGCAAAGGTAGGGCTATTGTGAAAAGGATCAAAGCATTTGAAAGGATAGCATACTTGACTGTTGAGCAGTGTCTCAAATCATAATAAGTTAGCAAGAAGGGAGAGAGAGAGAGAAGTTGGAGGGGTAAAGTAAGGCTGATACAACAGATGGTTGTAATCACTCTTCGAACATTAATATAGAAGTACAATTTTATTGTCTACTCAATGGTGTTGATACTATCATTCATTCAGTTGTTTATTCAATACCTATTAGCATGAGTAGCTTAGTTATATGCAATTATATGTTCTTTTATGTATTCATGTATTAGTTATCAGAGTTGTATGCTGTGATTGTGTTTATCTCTTCTATGTGTAGGACTTGATCTAGAGCTGACTCAAAGGATTTCCACCTAGTTACATTGCGCTCTCCAGCAAATCTTCACTGAGGCTTGAGGTAATCTCCTTCTCCTACTTTGACAGTTAGTTATTGTTTATGAAAATGCATGTAACTTTGTGATGGTTGCAGATAATATTACAGTCTACTAAAGGTCCTAGGAAGACCTTTGAGGGTATCTTCATTCTCCATAAACCATGCATTTTATCCTATAGCAAACATCGGAATGCATGGGCAGGCCCGTGTCGCAATGGTCCCATATTCAATTATGAATGGTGAACTAGCAGAAGATCCTACTGATGGGAAGATTGTAGGGAAAAATGGTAGACATCGAAGGTGTGAGTGCGCTTGCAGATTTCGAAGTGATAGATATTGTCGATGACAACAATCCTTATCCCATGCTACTGGGAATAGATTGGGCCACTAACATGGACGGAGTGATAAATCTAAAGAAGTGCAAAATGATTTTTGAGAAAAAGTCACTGCGCGTAGTGGTACCTTTAGACCTTGTAGAAGGATTGCGCTACACAGAGCCAGTGCGCGATGACGAGAGCGACAACGATCTAGACTATATCTATAAGATAACTGCCCAGGAATAGGATTGGGTGAATCCAACTGTGGATTGCAAGATTTCGTGGGAGCACGAAATCTCTTGCACATCGAATTCAGTTGAGGAAATAGAACGATGGCAGAACTGGTCACATGAGGTAACCACGCTCAATTTCAACAGGATGGTAAGATCACTATGCCACATGACAACAAAGGTAAGTGGTTTCTTATGTATGACAAGTTGACAGTGGTGGATGGATTCCTAAACAAATTTGAAAGAGAGGTGCCAGAACAACGACATTTTGACGCTCTAAAAAGGGCACTATGATTTCCACACACAAGATGGTGGGGTGTGCATCATAGCAGTTTTGAGAACTGGTGTGAATGCAGAATGGTGATGCTTGTACGGTTTGGAAAGCCTCAGCTGTGGATGGAATCCAGATATGATGGAAGAAACAACCTACGCACCCACCTCTCTAGATGGGTACAGGCGTATGGTACGCGGCCTGCACGAACGCACACTGTCCTCATGATAGAAACTAGGAACAATAAGAAGGAGCATGCACGAAAAGGGCACGAATGACAAATTATGATATGACCAAGTGCACCTAATATTATAAGAAGGGAAGCCTTTGAAAAGGTGTGCGAAGTGATGAACATGGTCCATCATGTGAGATGCATTGGCTGGGACCTGCACGTACCAACGGTTCTATGGGCTTATAGGACCATGTGAAAAACCATGACTGTGCAAGCAATTTGAAAGCTGAAGTATGAAGCAGCAGTTGTGATCCCTACAGAGCATGTGAAGCCTAGTCTGTGCATAGCAACACGCATAGATACAAAGGTCCGCAAATCTCGGAAAGAAGGAATCACACAACTGTGAGAAACAAAACACATAAGACTTGAGGAAGAAATCCTATAGGGAAAAATTAGACTTCGCAGACTTGAAAAAGACCGGGTAGGTCTAAGGGAGAAAAGTGCTTTGATGGACGTGAAGGTCAAGAAGCTGGAAGATTCAATAAAGCAAGTGTTTTTTTTCGAAGAACCTAGGATGGTAAGGTAAGGTACATACAATCATATTGACAAATTGGAGGACTATCGCAGTGAACTAGTTAGTTTGCTGCCTTGGCTTGGACCACATATATCCAAACGTAGTGACCAGGGTAATGCATTGCAAGTAGTAAGGTGTGTGGTGCCGATCACAAAAATGGAAGTTGAGGATTCTCCACGAACCATGGTGGAGGAAGGGATGGAGCTCCGCATGGGTGGTGTGACCACCTAACTAGCTGTAGGAAGAACAATCTTAGCACTCCATGCAATTGAAAGGGAGCGCGAGAATATAAACTATTCTTCCTAGGAGTTGTGCAACATGGGAGATGCACATAGAAGGAGAACGTCACAAGGTTCACGACTGCACATGGAGGGCTGCGCTGCCATGCAGGTTAGCTGGGAAGTGACTATGGAGGTCACTATTCATGATGGGATGTGTGATTTCAGGCCAAATGGAGCAGGTGGTGGGCATTTAAGACGAGATTTATGAGAAAGATTTGGGAAAATATTCCATGAAGAAAGCATTAATGGCCCAAAATTGGGGGGAATGATCGAATTCGAATTAAAAAGGTGTTATAAAACACAAAGGGTTGGCCAATGAACAACACTTGGTCATTTGAGAGTTGAGCTTTTGAGCAGAGCAGTGAGCATTGAGAGTCGAGCGGTAAGTGAGCCGCTAAGTTCGTGAGTGACCGAATACAGCCTAGATATGATGATGACCACTAAAGATAGTTTAGGAATCAAAGAGGTAATTGCCAACAAGGCCGCACAGACCCCAATGGTGGAAGATGTCCCAGAAGGTGCCAAGGTTATGGCTGAGATCCCCAAATCACCGTGTACACCATGACCCAAGAAGGATAAGCAGGCAATGGCTCCTATACCCGTGTCCCCGAAGAACCCACTACACAACAAACTATTAATGGATGAGAAGGGGAAAGCTATCATGATAGACACAGATGGGGAAGAAGAATATTTGCAGGCCCTTATCATCATAGAGGAAGAAGACAAAGGCATGGAGGAGGATATTCAACCTAAGCACTCTGTAACAAAACTGCCCGTATATATCCCCTTGCGAAAAGGGAAGGCCAAAGTGCCCAAGGACCTGGACGAAACCAAGAGTTTTCTCCGGACCCTGTTCCTCCCAGACAGCCTTGTGTTTTAGGGCCTACACTTGGGTCATGTGCCAAGCCTAAAGTTTGAAGATTGGTACCTTGCTAACAATGAGAAATTCCCTCACTTGGAGACTAGGAATCTCATGAAGTAGAACAACACAACGATGGTGACAATGTTAGAACCGCGGAAGTGGCTGTGCGGAGTCAAAAAGGTTGGGCTTTTGAATTTATTATGGGTGCCTCATTTCCACCACGTGGACCATAAGCACTTTTGTCATCAGGCAGTTGCTTTTCCTAATGCATGATGGATATCTATGGCTGGAGGAGCCTATCTCCATTACGACAGACCTAATTCACCACATTTCTCGACTCCCCTATAAAGGAAAGGACCCCACTACCATATCAGAAGGGAAAGGTAGTGATTTGGCCCTCGCGGAGGCCATGAAGAAAAAATACAAGCTGGAGAAGAAGAATAGGGGCTATGCTATCTCCAGCATCAAGGAGAAAGTGGTACGTGTAGCTACCCAAATCTTGGTCGGCAAAGTCATGCGAAAGTGTCGCACAGACGAGGTACCTACACTGGTGATCACACTGGCTGAGAAATGTGCGGTAGGAGTCCAGTTTAACTAGGCTGAATTCTTGTACACGGAATTCTTGGAGAACTATCATGAAGCCTAGGTGCAGGGTAAAACCTTCCACTATGCGTGGTTGTGGTTATCCATCATGCTCTTAGTGGGGGAGCTACTAGAAGATAGTCAATTCCCCAACATTGACAAAGACTTACCAGAGGCCGCGAAGTACACTTCGCTCTGGGCCACAAAGGATGCGAAACGGATACACGACAGAAAAAACTTATGAGTGCTCATGGAGATGAGCATCCGGATGTGGATCAATCAGAGGCTGCGCTTGTCACCTATGGTGTACAATAGACTGCAAAGTTTTGTAGAGTTTAAATCCGACATGCATAATGTCTACATCAGGGTGCGCAAGGATATAATGAAGTAGTCGAAGAAGCTCCTGTTTATAGCCACCGATGATGCCATCTTCACTATCTTGGAGAGATGGCCTCCAGAATGGTACGCCTCACATCTTGCAGAACTCGAGAAGGAGGCAGCATAGAAGAAAAAGGATGATGCCAAGTTACGTGTCACCCAATTAGCTAAAAAAAGGCGGCAGGAAACAACAACAGCTAAGGAGAAGGCAGTGTGGGAAGCGACACAGAAATCCGTAGAGAAGAAAAAGGCTGCAGAAGCAGTAGCAATAGCATAGGCGGTAGAGGCAGCAACTAGGTAGGCAGATGAGGGCCAAGCAACGTCCTTGAAAGGGTAGGAAGTAGAGGAAGCATAAACAATAGAAGGGAGTGCGAACCCAGGGACCACGTCCACACAGTTGAAGTGGTCACATACCGTAGAATGAGCGGGACCAAGGAAGAAGGTCAAGGCCTCGAAGTTGGCCATTGACCCGATCACCTTAACTAAAGGTGATCTCCATGACATCGCTGAGACAGTCCATGATGTCACAAGTGAAGCGCTTCAGGATTTTATGTAGGAGAACCATATTATTTTGGGGGGCCTAAGGGCACAACTACAGGAGTTACAAGTGTGGCGCCCTCATGTGGGTACCCTTTCTACCCCCCTCACAGCAGGATCCTTGGCAGTAGAGAAAATTTTGTGCGCATGGATGCAAAACACGATAGCGTTACTGGAAGGGGCCCTAGTTTCAGCCAATGTGACTGATAGGTTTTTAGTTAGCATGTTAAAAGTCCTTGGCCTTAATTTGGCTACCCTTCTAGGAGAAACGTTGTATCAGCTACAAGATGGGATAATGGCAGAGATTCATGCTAGGGAGAGTCACAAGATCCAAGTTCTCAACGAAAAAAAGATCAACATGGAGTAGCATGATGAATTGGTGTCACAGAACCAACAGTTGGCACAGGTGGTAGATGACGCTTACCGACGCATCCCAAAGTTAGCCATCCTAGCAGATCTACTAGTAGATATGCAGATCAATAGATTGGCAACCGGAGTCTACGAGGCTAGGGAAGAAATGACAAAGCTTCAGATGGAGTTGACTCTTCAGATCACTGAGATGCAGTTGAAGGCATAGCCTTCCACTCCCCCAGAAGTCAGAGAATAACGTGCTAGCGCTATCGCAACAAGGTTGGAAGAAATTGGGGGTGCAGTATGAGACTATACCATCATGTTGGAAGAAGCACTTGAGGTCCTCACAACTTTGTAGGAGGACCCCAACATCTAGCACCTAGAGACAGAGGCATGAGAACTCCAGCAACAATATGGTAGTGTCCGATGAACTGCGCAAAAAGTCATCCTCACTCAGTGGCTTGCAAGGATGCAACAAGGTAAGGCACTGAAGGAGCAGGTGGATGTTGCGCGACACAAGGAGGTAGTTCTCAAAGCATGCATTCAACCATGGATTGACGAGGCCTTCATGATCACAGTCCATATCGAAGGAAAGCTCGCGCACATACAAGGGATGCACGTGTAGCTACAGGGAAGCACGCTGGACACAGAGGCCTTAGAAAAACGAATGCAGTAGGTTCAACAAGTAGCAGCTTAGTGCATTGCGGACATCAGTACCGTTCAAGAACAATTGGAGGGACTCCATGCCAAGATTGTCGCACCGACAGAGTGACTCAAGGGTGAGTCACGATGTTTGTGTTAGGGGGCTGTTGGGCACGAATCCTCCCCACGACATGTTTTGGGGCTCAAAGCCCAAGTTTTGAGTTGATATTGTTTTAAAGCTCCACAAATTGCCGGCGTGAAATGTATGTTAGAGTCATAAGGTTGTCTGCCCTAGTTTTGAATGTAAGGTCAGCCTACCCATGGTTTGCGGACCATGGGATTGTATAAATAGAGTGAGGCAAGTGTAAAAAAGTGTTAAGGAGAGCGAAGTATGAGATAGCAAAGTAAAAGAAATGAACTAGAGTCTAAGTGTTTTTCGGGTCATAGAGTAGGAGAAGGATCTGCAGCTGAGTGTGCAGAGGCCTAGTAGAGTCCGCAACTGAGTGCGTGGACCCCTACAGCTGAGTGCGCAAGGTGGAGTCGAGTCTGTAATCAGAGAAGATATTAATAAAAAAAGGTTTTGTTACCAATTTTGTGTATCTGTTCTGAGTTATTATATGTTTGATATCAATTGTGAATATACTGTTTCTTTACTGTGCACACTTGTATGAATTGTGAATAATGTTAAGTATAACTGAAAGCATACAAATAATCTAAGTTAAACAAGTAATATTGGACTACTAGTAAGGACTTTGGTAATAACAATGTTCAACCATCGAGTAGGGTTGCGCGAAGGAATCATCTCAAGCTGTGAGGAACTGGTAAGTGCGTGTAGTGACGTGCACACCGAGTCGAACCGTGAAACACTTAAAACCATAAGACATCTCTAGGCTATCGAAACCTAGTTCTAGCACCCTCCCATACTACTTGTGGTGAGAGCACAGTCTGCACTACACGGACTATTGCCAAAAGGGCTAGTACTACCAAGATTTGGTTGGCTAAATCACCTCTGAACCTGGGTCATGCCCCAACAAGCCAATAGCCCCACTGTAAGCTTCACCCACTCCAATATGGGGTGTACACCATCACCAAGGTTGTAGGGGATAATTCCTTCGACCTCAAAATTCCACCATTCCTTGGTCTGCACCCATTGTTCAATGTAAATTTCCTCTGGCCATACTTTCCACCATTGTTGGATACATTCGACATTGCAGAACAAATCACATCAATAGAGCTAAACATAGAATGCATGGAATGTGCCACAAATCATAGGATCATGGAAACATAGATCAAGGACACTTGCCAGCAGAATATCCAATTATATCAGGTTGTCAAAGCTGGCCAACTCTTGCACCAAGGCAAGTGGCTCTCCAGCGACCAAGTTCAGCAAAAGTTTCCCCATCTCATGGATGAACTTAACGCAATCAGGACCATTTATTTCTAAGGGGGGAGGATTGATACAGGTGGATGTTGTTGGTCGTCATCCTATTCCACTTAGACCCCTAACACTATCTCTTTTAGTTTTTCAGTTTCCTTAATTCTAGCACAGTTTACTATTTGTGGTAGTTTTTTGGGTCCTGAACTTCTAGAGAGTTTTGAGGCCCTAAACGACGTTTTTTGGGAAAAATTAGGAAAACATGAGTCCCTGACTCATGTTTTCAATGAAAAAGTTGTATTCCACAGGTAGATATTTCTAACGAGGTATTATGCACGTCAAATGAAGATCATATGCCAACTTTGTGACCCCAGAAAGTTGATGTACCAATTTACCTAAACGTGGTCCATAGTTTTGGCGCTTCATCTCCTAGGGTTAGGTTTTTGGATGTTTAGGGTTTTCCATTATTTCTCAATAATAAATAGGCCTTCAAGCCTCATTGTAACATAGGTCAGATGCATGTAGCAGCCACATCTCTTCTCAAAGATAAGTTACCATCACCTGAGCTAGTTTATTTCCATTCTATTTGTGAGCATATTTTAGTATTTAATATTAATGAAATGAAGTGTTATTTCTACTGCATCTCTATATTTATGGTCATATCTAGGATTTATTGCATTCCTATTTAAGTTTGGAGCACTAAAAAACATATTTAAGCATAGGGGTCTCATACTTATCCGAGAATCTCTAAGAAGCATTGTTCCCTTATATCATTAGCTGCATTATCGTCCATTAGGTCATATATACATTGTTCATTCATTTACAAATAGAAACATGAGGAAATTCTTACATCATCATTTTCATAATACATGCTTATGACTAGCATAATAACAACATAAATATCAAGGATACATCAGCCATAAAATCCACTTATAAACTAGTAGATTTATACATACGATATGAAGGAGAGAACCTCTTATTAATGAATGAAAAATCCAACTTGGGATGGGACTACCATGTTCCATGCGACCATAGAATGGTTGAGTGAAATATCTCTTCAAGAATTCACCCCCATGGAATATTCCAAGCATGAATGTGGGACCCAAACTAAAAGAAGCAACCAGGGCATCCCTAGGCTAAACCACCTTACCCTCATCAATAGAAACTAGGCTTTACTGTAATCCATCTCAGATCACTAGGGAGACATAATAAACGTGTAACAATAGGCTTTAACATGATCTCCACAAGACCACTAGGCTAAAAAAAGCATTGATTCCACTGGATTTCTCCACCTACACAGTGACGAATTTTGTTGTCTTCTCCTCTCTCAGGATTTACTGCAATCCACACCAGATCAGTAGGCCCTAAACGAGACCCACTCTCCAAGATTTACCACATATACCATCTCAAGATTACTAGGCCTGATGGAGAGCACCCACCTCTAGGATTTACCATATATCCCTCCATTCGTTAGTTAAGGATTCCTAGGCCCACCAAGGTAACACAAATTTCATATTTACCGCAACCCACAGTCTAGTTCAAGGGAAACTAGGCCATGTGTTTTATCATTCAGAGATCCATCTCACTTAGCTTCGAATCCATCCAGCAATCTAGCTAAACCAAAACATGAGAACCCCATCACACCATGGCTCTCCATAAATGGTAAGGCTATGCTAAAAACGCTGTCATGCCTGGAAAAACCCATGCCATAATAGTAAAGAACCACATGTAATACCACACATGCAAAATCTAGCAAGGAAAACACACATTCAAATCAATACCTGAAAATAATATTGTTGCAGCTACTTGATCGTGCTCTTCCTTACTTGATCTCTGCTTACTCTTTGCCTTCTTTCTCCAAATTCAAAATATGCTATACTCCTCCAAGTGTGCTCCAAGAAAACTCTAATTGTCCAAGAGTATGAGCAAGAGAGAGAATAGAAGAGATCTCCACAAAAAACCTGTCAAAAGTTTGCCAACTGGTCCTTAGAAGCCTTTTTATCATTGACGCATCTATGTTCTTCAATTTCCATTATTTTCCTTCAATTTCCTCCTCACATGCAACCTGTAACCTTTCACCTTCCTTTTCTGCTAATTTCCATTAATTTCAGAAATAATTGTGCCAAAATTCCATTTTGCCTTTCTAAAGCCTTAGTAATTGCCTTTGCCAATATCCTTAGCCATAATAAACCAATGAACACCCACTAGGATGTTTTTCCCACCATTCAGCTTGGAATACATGTCCACTGACCATGATCTAATATATTTCTACGTGGATTTTTAAGCGAGGTTGTTACATTTTGTATGTATACCTTAGCGATTAGAAGGTCTCATCCAATTACAAGATTAGAAATAAAATATGGGCTAATATTGCAAGATGTTAACAAAATATGTAAATATCTACATGAATACCTTTAATAGAAGAAGGAAAAAGGAGCAAGGAGGATTGTATGAATGGCTTTATTATACTGAAATATGCTCAGCTGAGACCAAAACATAGCCCTTGTTTTCATCCATAGGCACAAGGTAATTTTGTACCAAAAACACCCCCCTCACAAAGTACCTTGATGCAAACAACTAATACTCGTTGGTTCTAATTATTCCTTCCTGAGGTTGGGGCATAACCTCGTGTAACTGTATTTCCAATGATTGCATTTCCCAAAAATCCAAGGTGATTTGTTTGTCTTAGTGTCTTTGTTTTCCATAATCCTAAAAAATCAATATGTAAATAAAAAGAAAATAGCAGTTCTGGGTGTATCATAAATACTATTTTTGTGTAACTTCTTTCAAAATACCATGTCCTTGACTGTTATGCCCATAATCAAATCAAGAGTTAGACATAAATGTATATGAACCTATTATAGCGACTACAACCACCCTCTAAAATTTTTTCTTAGCCCGTTTTCGAGCCTCCCTAGCAACCTTACACAAAACTTTGTCTTGCTTCGTCAAGTACACAAGCTTCAATGATTTTCATGCACAAAGGCAACATGTCAAGCACAGTTTGATCCAATCCCCTCACAAGATATTCACCTAGGCTTGGTTCAGCTACAGGTTCAGCAACTTCCCCTAGAAAATTTCACATTTTTGGAGGGAAATGAGCCTTCCCTCCAGAAATTGTGCAATCCTAGCTGGCAGCCTGCTAGGCTCCAGGATTGTGCAATCCTTCCAATCTACACTCTCAGCGGGATTTGTGAAAATTTCCCCAGCAGGGTGGCTTAGCCCAGAATTTGTGCAAATATGGGTAGTAGTCAGCTGCTCTACCTAGAAATTGTGCAAACCTCCTGGGCAGTCAGCCCAGCTACCAACCAGGAATGCACATTTTTCTCAAGCAGTTGAGTAGCTGCATGCATGAGCAGTCCGGTTGACTAGTTCCATATGAGACTGAGGAAACTTTACTTGCATACATGCATGACTGGTTCTTCGTGGAATAGTAAAAGGCAACATGCAAAAGGAATCCCATGATTCAGGGAGCTATTTTTAATAGCTGGGGGTTACATGAAAGGTTGTTTTAGAAGTTTCCCTCTAAGTGTCGCTTTTTCTATATTTGTGGCATGCGCATCATGAGCTCAAACTTATTTATTCGAGACATCAGAGCTCATTCTTTCACATCAATATTCGAGCTCTGACATCCCACATCACATCCAGGACTCTTCAACACATCTAGCTCAACTATTCTCGGTTAAGTGGTCTCAACTTGTCTTTTTCAGTATTTTTGTTGTTTTTTGTGTATTCACTTGTATGAGTGTTTTTTTCTTCATTTCTTTGAATCCTTGTTGTCATTTACATGTATACTAGCTTTTCCTAGCTCTGTTTCAGTTTTCTTTTCTATCTCACTGCTGTCACATGCATGAAACTGTTTTGCACAAGCGTTCGCCCAACCAGCGAACTGCTTCACCCACATGCATGTTAATATGTTTTATAAATATTTCATTCATGTTTTGCATGCATTGTCTATCACTTCTGCTATCACTTAGTGTCACCATGCATTCAGTGTCTTATTTCGTTTCAGTTTCCCGTCAGCGAGTCGGGCGAAACTTGGCCCGGACTCTATTTCACTGAGACTGCTTTGCAACAATCTAGAGATGAAGGCTCTGCCTTCCTCTCGAGAAATGTACATTTTTTTCCTAGCACTAGCCTCGAAGACTATTTTGTGCATTTCTAGAAGATAGTGATTGTTTGCCCAGGAAATTGCACAAATTAGTCCATGGGCATGTAGTCCTTCCCAGCTGGAATTGTGCATTGCACAATCCCAACACCCAGTCTGGATTGTGAATTGCGCAGATCCAATAGTGATTTCTACCTCCCAGATAGTCTAGACTACCTTTTGCATAGTTCTGGTAGCAAGTCACCCAGCCTCCCAGAAGAAATTGTGCAATCTTGCTCATTAGTTTCCCAGGTATGTGTTGTTTCATTCCCCGGAATTTTCTTTGTTTTTGCTGACAGATTTCTTGTTATGCATGTTGCTTTTTTCCAAATCTTTTAGGTGTTCATCTATCTCAATGGGTTCCAAGAGAATAGGATCTTAGGACACTGATGGAAATGCAGCTGGAGCAGCAGCTAAGAAAATGTCCTCTAGTCTACCGATATATGAAGATACAAAGTTGTATCTAGACAAGGACATCAAAATGAAGTGGCAAGAAGTCAATGAAACATTTGCAAGCACTTTTGGGGAACACCTCGAAGACCATGAGGTTTACATGAACATTCAAAAATCTATATTGTACTGGATTTCATGCCAATACCCCATTGTTCCCATGTGCAGACATGATACACTGGATCATCTCTCACACTGTATCGTCTTTGACACTAATCCTGAAATGACGACCTTAAGCAGTGCTAGTGGGATGAATCTTGTGACCTTTTGGGAATAGGATTATGATGAGATGTATCATATGTCAAAGCCTGTAACTGTCACGGAGACTTAATTTAGCTTATCCAACAACAATGCTAACTCCAAAGACATTCTGAAGGATTAGGTAAAGGAGCCAGCTCATTTCAGGATGACACCTAACCAGGTCTACAAGACGAATATACTGAGGAAGGCATACCAATACTTGATCATATTTGCTTGTCGATTGTATGGCCAAGCATGAATGGAAACCTTCCCATAGAGTTGGGTGGTTGAACTGGACCAAGTGGCTAGATAAGGAAAACCATGTAACTAGTCTGCATACTGGCTCATTAGCTGAAGGAGAAAGTCATGAAGGCTCGAAAGTCACCCCCATGTATGAATGCAGAGATCTACATGTCTGCCTACATCCTAGATGCAGTTTGTGCCCAACATGAGTTCTTGGGCTTGGAGTGAGCATGGTCACCATTGGAGACTACTGTGAACACATATTTCAAGTTCTTTTCCAAATGTAGCTTTAAAGAAGTAATCACATGGTTGTCCGATCATTTTGTCGTCCCTTTGTACAAGATGATATTCGAACAAGATCCACCCTATATGTCAAAATGAAGCAATGGAGGCATTGATAGGTATTGCAGATTGGTATACCTCACCATTCGGCACTTTCATTTGAATGTTCAGTGTAGAGAAGCCTTTGCATGTTCTACCAAATTTTTCCTCGGACGTACGTGTCATGCAGGAAGTAGCCTATCACATCTTGGTAGGATTGACAACTAGCTGCAGTGGAAGAAGAAGGCACCTTGGCCCACTCTTCTATTACGGTTTGGGTTATATGAGATCCAAAGTATCAAGCAAGTGGATGTCGAAGTAGAACTAATGAAGAATTATACATTCGACCTCTGAAGCTTCAATATCTATGACCCACATTGCATTGTGAAGGATCACTACACGAGAGTTCAGTTCAACTAGATCTATGGGGAATTTCATTGGGCTTAGGAGGACCCATGGAGATATTGCTACAGCTTCTCCAGACCTAATGAATTAGCCAGATTCACTGTGGAGTGGTTAGCGAAATAGCGTGAAGTAGCATCATTGAGAGCACTAGCAGTAGCAACAGTAACAGTAGTGGTAGCAGAGCCTAACATACCAGTGCATGACAAAGGGAAGAGGAAGATTGTCAATCACATGGAGGAGGAGTAAAGTTGCAAGTTTCGAGCAAATCCACTTGTAGAGAAGGAAGATATGGCTATAGAGGCAAAGAGGAAGTAGCGCGACAAGAAAATCACACGGAGGCAGAAAGATAAGAAGAGAATGGAAGAAGCAGAGAAGGAGTTGCATGAGCTAAGAGAGAAACTTTGAAAGGAAAAACAGCTATGCAAACATGAGAGGGAAGCACAGTAGTAGCAGATACAAAAGAGGGTGCATCATGTGTAAACCGATGAAGCAGTGCTCGTAAAAGTAGTTTATTCATCTGAACGCTGGCATTGGGCGAATAGGGTGAATCATCCCAGGGGAAAGACTTTTCTCATGAGATAGAACATGCACTTCAAGAGTTGGATGCAAACATGGAGTAAGAGGAGTTGGAACAGGATATCGAGCTCATGCCTCACCATAAAGAAGTCGACTCACCTTCTTCAATGCATTTAGAAGAGGAGCAAGTCTCAGATGACCGAGTAGGCACTGAGATCCTTGGTGATCAGCCAGAAGAAGAGATGCATAATATCTCATTTCATGAATCCCAACATAGAGTTGTGCACTCTCATAGAGTGTCAACTCCAGAGGATCAAACATCCCCTGTGTAAGTTGAAGAATGAGTGATCGTGACTAATGTGCGCAAGCATCTAGCTACTTTGGCTGATGCAACTAGAGTGTATGCCAAAGCCACTAGCTGAAGTGTTTGTTTTCTTATAGCTAAGAATGAGCAAATGGCGAAGGAACTACAGGTGCCCAAGCAAGGAGGAGACTTGGTGACAATTTCCACACAAGCTGAATTGAAGAAGGCAATACAGAATGAAGTATTATCCCTTGACACAGTTATGTTAGCATTGTACTCCAAGTTTGGTATCGTGCATAAGGAAGTCATCCATCTCAACGGACGGTAGCAACAATGTGCTAGAAGAGCATGCATCTTGAAAAACATACACGCTGTTGTTGATGACATGTAAACATGGATGACAAAGTACAAGGGATCCCCACTTCACTTGTCAAAGATGATTAGGCCAAATGTGGTCAAGCTAAAAGCACATATCTAGAGTCAAACCCAGAACTATGAGGACCTCCCACAACTCATCACTAGCATACATGCTTCCCATGCACGAGTATTCAAGAGCATGGATGTTGTGGTGCACACACATGTGATCCCATCACTTGGGAATCTCACCCAGGCGAAGACCAAAAAGCAGGTCCAACTAGAACTTGACTCGTACTTCAACAAGTTGATGCGCGTGACCACTAGCCTAGACTTACCTATCTGTGCAGACATCATGCAAAAGTATGTTGCTAGTCTAGCTACATTGAAGATAATGATGCACATGCTTTTAGATGAGTTGGACAGAGGAGCTTGAGGAATGCGATGAGCCCCAGAAATGAGTAATTATATGGGCTCATTCAACCTCCTAATTCAACTTAATCCACCATTCTCATTAGTTTATTGCATGTTTTGATTATATTTATGCTAATAGAGTGAATTGGGTTAGTCATTATGCGAACAAGTCTAGTGTGTGCTTTATGCAGTCTTTTTGGTCCATTTGGAGACAAAATAAAAGGTTTAAATGGGCACTTGGCAGCCAAATTCATGGAGAGGGTTTGTAGGAAGGTGCCCCATTCATTTATGAGCTCTTACCTCAAATTCTCCACCACCAACTTGGAGTTCAAGGGCCACCACATCGATTATCACAAGGGCAGCCAACCAAGGGCTAGTAAAGTTGCTCTTAACTACAAGTTTTGGCAGCCGAGTTCCTAAAGTTTAGGAGGGCTATTGGGGTCCTCAATTTGTATAAATAATAAGGCCTAGGGACTCAACCTAGTTAGATAGTTGGAAATTCGATTTTAGTCATTTTTTAGTCATTTTCTAGGCAGTAGGTTAGCTCTGCATTTTAGCACATTTTCAAGCTTTTTCTTGTGGACAGTTTTTGGGATGTAACAATTATCTCTTGCTCAATAAAGATGAATCCAGCTTTGTACCAGCTCTAATCTTCCTTAGGAGGATATAGCTCTTGGGGTTGGGCCCAACTCAAGTGCCCAGTACCTACTTCATGTACTTTGATGTGTCTTTGTTGAATTCTTAGAATAAAATCAGTTATTTAGGTTTAAATCGTGTTTTGTTATTTACGTTGCTTTTGACAATTGAAGTAGCTTTTCATGTTCAAGTTGATTTGATAGGTTGGTAGTAGAAAAGATCTTCAAGAAATGCCATCAAGCAACCCTTGATATCACCTCTCCCTCCTCAGGACCATGAGCTGAGACCAAGGTGTCCTTGCTGCCATAAAAACACTATTCTTGCTTCTTCATGCAATTTCTAGTGTTAGATTCTTAGTTGCAGAAGTTAGTACTAGTTGTGATTATATGATTAGATCCATTCTTGCTTGGTTTCCATAGTTTTTTTACATGATTTTCTGCCAATAAACTTTTGTTCATCATGCTTATGGTTTCTCGGTCAAATTAGGTTAAAGTAGCTAGATCTTTGGTTTTCCTAGTCTTCATTTGATCAGTTTGGAAAATAACGTGCAGAGCACCTGAGATACCTCCTTACCTACCCTTCCTCCATCAATGCAGCCTGCTTCATCCTGTAACTCAGATTCTTGCCTCTCATTTGCCACATTTTCTCACTTTTCCCTAGTTCCTACATTCTTGCACAACATTACTTCTCTTATCTTCGAACCAATCCGATCGCTTAACCACTCCTCACCCTCATTCCCCAAGTCCTAGACCTCCTCACACCCTTATCTCACCTCCATACCCACTTCTTCACCCTTTTTCCCCCATCAACCCTTCAAATTTCCCTTTAGGAACATCCTGTAGAAACATCGTGTAGAAGCTGCAGTACATCTTGTAGAACCCCTGCAGACTTCCTGTAGAAGCTCACAAAAGTGGTTTCTTGAGATCCAATAACTGTGAAACTCTCTGGAAGGGTGCTAGGGACCCCTTAGGCCCTTTTCTAACCTTCCCAACCTCCTGCAAGTATTTCCTTTTGCCAATCCACCTCTGCACAGTCAAAAACAGTTAAAGCACATGCATAATAATTCTGCCAACTTACTCAAAAATACAAAAAGATGTTTCTTTTCAAATTTCACTTCAGAAGTAGCTTAGACACATGCACTTCACCTTCCAAAGAATCAAGGGCATCTTTTTCAGTAGCTTTCATCCTTTTTCTTGCATCAGTAGGGCTAGTTGGTAAAGCTAGGGTTTGCATTTCCATTCAGCTTTTTAGTTTCTTTCTGCAAGTAGATTAGCCTCCTTCAAGTTAGCTTTCATCCATCAGTTAAAAGCTTCTTCTGAGAGCTCATAGAAGTTGGCTTAAGCTCCTAGCAGAATTGTGCCAGCTAATCAAGTGATAGCCACGTCAAGAGCTAGTACTTGTGCATATAGCACCGTCGCTTGCAAGTTTGTTACAAACTACCAGGTTGATAAAATTAAAGAAGGTGGTTCCAGGATTTGCAGCGTTATTGCTGCAATACTGGGGACCACCATATTTTTGGCACTGTTGCCATGGAAGCATCAGAGTATTCGCAATTACTACTTTTCTTCTATTTTCTACTACAACCTTCTGCTACGTAGTTTATTTCAGCAAGCGTAGAGTAGATTGTTTCATTTCTATTCTGCAGTTTCATTTCCGCCAAAGTAGATTAGACATTTCTTGCCTTCATAGATTAGCATTTCAATTCCGCAATTTCATTTCTGCAAGCGTAGATTAGCATTTCAATTCCGCAATTTCAATTTTGCAAGCGTAGCGTAGCATTTCATTTCAGTAAAATAGATTAGTCCTTTCCTACTTTCATCTCAATTCCGCATTTTCATTTCAGCAAGATAGATTTTAGTTAGTCGCAATTCAATCTATTTCAGTTTTGCAGGTACAAGAAGAAAAAAAAAAGAAACAAAAACCAACCAAAAAGATTTCCTTTCATGCCTTGTAGGAGTAGAGATAAGTTAGAAAAATGTTTGCACAATGCCCCCACTGCTTCACACAGCCAACCTTCTCTTCTTCGATGGCTATGATTAAGAAGAACCCCTAGGTGGACAAGAAGACATACTTGACGAACCTCTAGGGGAGAAGAAGAAGAAAACATTCCTCTGGAGCAAATGGCTACAAGCAGAAATGTTGGGAGCAGTACCTTATCTAAAAATGAATTTGCAAATTAGATGGAAGATTTCAAGAGCGAGATCAGCAAGTTTCTTGCCATGCAACTAGATACCTTGCAGATCTAAAGAAAGCAAGAGGAAGCCAAGAGGGCTTTGGCCATCTTTTGTCCCAGTGCACTATAAAGCATCCTAGGAACGATGTCCATTGCACTACATAGAAGTGTGTTTTGTCTGTGAAAGATACCATGCTACGAATCAATGCTCTTCCTTTCCCGAAATTAAAACTGCATATCAGAGGGCCAAAGGAGTCACTGAACCACTCTATTATATGAATCAAAGGAGGCCACATGGACCCATAACTTACCAGCAGGGAATGCAAGGGACATCCCAGACCTATTATAACCCCTATCAAGCCACTTCCATGCCTTCTTGGGGTACCCCTACTCATCCTTCCTGATCCACACCCCCTCCTTGGTCATATCCTCTTCAATATCATGCTTAACTAGCTGCTCATCCATTTCACCCCTACGCTCAGCCACAGCCTCAATGGAATGCACCTCATCAGGAGTGGAGTCCCCAATACAACTCTCCTCCCACTCCTTTGCCTCCACAACCCCATCCACATCCATCTCAAATATACACCCCCACTCAACTACCCGTACCACCATTTCTAAGCCCGCACATTGGAATTGCTCAACCCAATTGCAAAGCTGAGGCACAACATGTCCAAATGACTCCTCTTGAGCTCAATAATATTCACTGTAGCTCAGGAAGAGTATTGCAAAAAAGAGACTATATTGAAGGCATTGAAGGACCACACCTAGCAGAAGAAGATTCAAAAGAGGAAATTAAAGAACCACGGGCTGCACTTGATGAAGAGAAGAGATCAAAATCAGAGATCGAGAAAGCTCCCTCATGGTTACCATCAAATCCTCCACGTATTCAAGAGAAAAATCAGCGAAAAGAGGAAGATGAGAAGGTCATGGTAGAAGGTGACATGAAACATGATCCAGATCAGCAAAAGGACCAAGGATATCAGAGCTATATTGAGATATGGTTCCAGATGGTCACTAAGTTGCAGCAGTACTCTCTTCCCCAGCTATGTTTGATCCCTTCAAAGTCAAATCATTTGGTCTGTGAAATCCGGATAGCTGTCAAAGCATGCATTTCAAGCCTCCACATCATTTTGTCTCTAATCTCGATGTGCACACGGCTCCATTGGAAATATTCTTATACTTGAAAATTATTTTGTTTTTCAAGTAGGGTAGGGTAGGAAAAAAGAAAAAAAAGAAAAAAAAGAAGAAAAAATGAAAATAAGAAGAAAACAAAAATCTAAGGTGAAAACCTCCTCGGAGGCGCCTTAGATTGGTTCATTGATTGAAAATCTCCATGAGGTGGTCAATGGGTTGGAAAGAAGAGAAAAGAAAAAGAGAATAAGATCCTTGGGTGAAAACCTCCCTTGGAGGTGCCCAGGGCAGGAAATTAGGGTGAAAACCTCCATGAGGCACCCTAGTTGTTTTCAAAAAAAAAAAAAAAAAAAAAGAAGAAAAGAGAAAAAGAAAAATAAACCTAATTTCCATTGAATAATTGCAGGTTGCAACAAGGACATTGGAGGTTAGGAGGATCGCTCAAAACAAAGACAAAGGAAGTTTTGTGCCTTCTACAAGAAGTTCTGTGTCCTCTATAGGAAGTTTTGTGTCTTCCACAGGAAGCCTACAAACAAGCAAAAATTGATCTCTGAATAGAACTCGAAGGCTGGGAATATGTCCATGAGGCCTGCACACATCCATGTTTCCATCCCTCACCCTTCTCCATTATTTTTTCCATCTCATTGTGCTTCTTTCTTAAAAATTGTGTTCTACAGGAAGTTCCTGTAGAAATTACAGGAAGCTAGAAATGGATTTCAAAATGGGAGTTTGGAAAACATGATAGCTTCCTAAAGGGTTCATAAGTCCTCCTACAATCCTCAAACCTCTCGTCCATCATTTCCATGCCTGCATCACAGCCCAAGCTCATTTTTTCTTACCATGAAAAAAATTGCAGAATGCTTGGAAGCAAAAATGCATAGTGCTGAAATTTGTTTTTTCCCTAACTTGAAAACCGTGCATCCATTTACAAAAATTTTACAGGGGGAATTGTATAGGGATTATGGAAACATGCCTGAGCAATTTTAGCCAATTCTGATGCACGGGTTCCAAGAAATCAACCTCCATCACCTTCAGCCATTTTTTCATTTTCTCCATATCCATGCATCCATTTCAAAACTTGTTTCATGGGGAGATGCATATGGGTGATAGTAACCTACCCAAGTAGTTTCATCCTATTCTGATGCACGGTTTCCAAGAAATTGACCCTTCTAATCTTCATCCATTTTCAATTTTTCTCGATATTTGTGCAGCCATTGACCACAATTTTGCTATGGGAGGTGAATAATGATGATAGAAGCATGCTCAGAAAGTTTCAGGTCAATCCGATCTATCGTTTGGGAGCAATGGAGAAAACAAGTTGCTATCCTGTAAAAATTCAGCGTCAACAGCCTGAGTGTTATAGACATTTTTGTGCCTTACATCATAGAGCATGAAATGTCAATAATCTAAGGGATCCAAAGTCCCTAAACATGTTGTTCTTACCCTTAGAGGAACAAGGTCAGCAAACCACAGCACTGCAAATCAGTTCTCCACTGAAAAACACTCAAAAACAGGTCAGTTTTGGATCAAAGCAGCTGCTCCACTAAGCATCTGCGCTGAATGTCAAAAGCTCTATGGTGTACCTGCGCTGCATAGCAAGTGCAACAAATGCTACCTGTGGTGGGTGTACTTTGACATGTGGAGGAATCTTTTTCTCAATGTGCCAGTGCCCAGGAAGCTTCCAAAAAGACACTTGATCATAAGATTCGCCTAATGATGAGTTAAGAGCTTCTAAAACTCCAAGTGGAAGGTAGAAACTCCGAGTGAAGAACTGAAGAACAACTGGAGTTGAGGAGGACAACAAGTCACACATCAAGCTGACTTATCTTCACTCCAAAACTCTATATAAGGATCTCATCCCATGGGATCTAGAGGCCGGAATTTAGTGCAAAGGATTGCTGTTGGTTTACAGTTGTGAGCATTGGGTGATTGCTTGAGGGAGGTGAAGAAGAGATTTCTCTCCGTCGGGAAGGTGATGCTGGATTGGACCTCTCATGGTTGTATCACCGCCTGAACCTTACTTCCATATATTAATAAAGCATTTGAGGTTCTTCTATTCGCATGTGTTTCAATGGTGTATTGTCTTACTTGCGTCTTTGATTTATGCTAATCCTTGAATCGATTATGAATGCATGCCTCTTGTAGTTTCCTTTTCCTGTCTTATTTGCAGGATCCATGTAGCTGGGCCCGTGAAAAGACTTGGATCTGGGAGCAAGCGGCAAACAAAGGAGATTGGATCGACCATTTGCGCAAGACATCGGTAAGTGGATCTCTTCCTTCTATCTCTTGCATGTCATAAAGAAGAAACTTTAGATAGCTTTGCTTTCAGCTGTTGCTAAGGAACTGTCACCCTTAGAGTGGGTTAGGGTCATTCCGAGTTGGATACTTTCCCCCACAACAGACTGGCGACTCCGCTGGGGATCGTGTCTTGTTGGTAGCTTGTGTTTCTTGCTATTCATTTCTTAAACAAAAGGAGTACCGAATCGAACTGCATTCGAGTCCTTCGAATGCAAGGTAGAGGGCAGCTACTCTAGCCCAGTGCTGGGCATGTTTATGATCTGAAGAGCTGATCCACAAGGACTCTTTTTAGCTCTTTGTGATAGTGTTCATCTTCCTTTAATCATCCTCTAGTGTATACTTGACTGATAGCCTCTGATTTGGCCAAAAACCATTGATTTTTGAGCAAACTGTGACCCGGAATCTGAGAGAGACGAGAGTTGTCTCATCAGTGCAGCTGCAACAAAGGCTACTTGCACTGCAACGCAGGTCCTGAAGGGGCTACCTGCGCTGCATCTCAGATTGACAGTGCAGCACCTGCGCTGATCCAGTTTTGCCTTGTGCAACTGGGGTTCCCCACTGTCTGTTGCCCAGTTTTCAGTATTTTTTTGCAGCCTGTTGTCAACCTGTATACCCAGCTGAAACCACTTCTCTTTGCCTTCATTCCGCCTCAGTTGTATGAAGAAACCGTGATTGTTCTTATTGTATTTCTTGCTGTCATTCACAGTTTCCCATAGCGAAAGTGAACTAGTCTTGCTATGACCTCTTGGATCTAGACCTGTGAGAAAGTGTCGTTGTGATTCTAAGAGTTAGTTTATTGCTGTTCATAGCTGCTTGAGCATTTGCTTTCGTTATATGGTTCGAATTTCAGTATTTCTTGTGTTGAAACGAGTGAATCTTAAGGTGTTCTTTTGATTATTGGACAAAACTTGTTTGCTTTCGCTTGAAATTGAATTCGAAATCATACAACAACTTTCTTTCTGTAATACATCAACATTAAGGAAGAAGAAAAGAAATACTTGCATTGTGCATGTGCATTTTGACAGTTTGCATGTCGATTTAGGAAAAGTGCATCAGTGTGTGCTCTATGATCTGTTTGAAAAGATGATGTCTTTCTTTTCCTTCAGTAGTTAAGGTTTTCATAAGTTGAAAGAATTGAAAAAGCTTGCTTATCATTCTTAGACTGCATTTAGGAGTTGTATCATACATCACGTGGTGATCCATAAAGGCAAACTGCTAAGCAAGATCAACCTAAAAAGAACTGAATTTATCTAACAACGCTTTGAAACATAACGAAACACAGTAGAGGTCTAGGTAGAGACGTGAACCGACGTCGTTAAACATAGTGACTGTCGATCTCTACGAAGGTGGGTGATTCCTCCTGAGGGACGATAGCACTAATACGGACTTGTGCCCCTGCGTACCGTCGCGTATATTGGGGGACCCCTATAGGAACAAAGCCTTTATCCATAGGAAGCCGTGTCGGCCGCCCTACTGATCGCGATGCAGTGAACACAGCATTCACGAAGATCGACCACTCGTACCGTAAAACGTATTCTGTGGTTTCGCGAAAGGTTTGGCACACCCTCTGCCTAGAACTCCAGAGTAGTTTCTTTTGGCCTTTTTCAAACTCTATAACTGAAAAAGTCCATCCGAGCATTTGTCACTTCGGGCTCGTTAATACATCGAAGGAGACTAGAGTCATCTTTAGCTTTTTCTCGACTCTTAAAAAGTGAGAAAGCAAGTTGTGTCTTAAAAAGCGTCTAAAATTAATTCATTTCGAAAACACATTTTACCCTGTGCATTGTTGGTTGATCAAGTAATCCGCAACCGTGGAAGAAAGTCAATCGATGAACCGTCGTTCGCGGAGGCATACGAGTCAACCGTCTTTGTCTCCGGAATCGAAAACAACCCGGGCAAAGCGATCTCGTTCAACTGGTTCCAAATCTCCTGTCAAAGTTAGAACAAGTGTTCCGACGACATCTGAGGTTCCGGTTACTCCAAACATTTCTGGAAACCCTGCCCCTATTGAAGAAGTTCAACAGCCCCAGAAGGACAGTAACACTGATCCTAGTCTGAGAGCAAATACTTGTGTTACTGAATCAGTTCCATCAGTGATCGGTTCAGAGAGCCTTGCTCCTCAAACAACTGTCGCTGTCGAAACAACCCCTTCTTCGGCACCAGAAATATTCTACGGACCTGACGGTCTTCCTCTTCCACCCGGTCTGATCGCAATAGAAGAAATTGTAGAAGCTCCGCAAGCAACTACTCCAACACATTTTGGAGCAGGGATCACTCTACTTCCTACTGCATCAGAAGCTAGCCTATCACCCAGAGAAGTTCCTGAAGAATCACTAGGCAATCTATTGGATAGACTCAAAATGTCTGAACAACCGTCAACATCTAGGACTGTGCCAAATGACACAGCGACAGCAGAACTACCTGCAGTCATTCCAACGATGTTCGCCGGCATACCATCTGTCCCTAACTCTCAACAGCTGGAGGGGGTCCCTTCGGGGGCCATGACGACAGTATGGTCTGTTCTTGTTTGTTCTCCCGGTATAATACCCGATAACTCCTATGTTGGAACTCAACAGATTGATCCTTTCGGAAATTAGTTTGGGCAATCCGGTCCTCGAGGTGTGATAAATCCTCTCGGTTCCGGACCACCACCGTATGGGGGGCAATATGCTTTTTCATTACCCCCTCCGGGAGGTTACCCATACGGGAGCTCACAACCATACTCAGGTTATACTGGAATAACTACAAGTGGTTGGATACCTATGCCACCCCAGCAACCAAGAGTTGTGTATTCTGTGCAACAACAAATGCCTGTGACGAACATCCCGACGACACCAGCAATTGTGACTATGTCGCAAGTTCAAACGATGCCTGTTGCATGTCAACCTCAGTTTTCTCAGGTTGTAATGCAACAACCCTTTGACCCTGCAACCCAACCACAATCGCCGACTGGCGGGGCGACACAAGCACAAACGGGTACCCTTACCCCTCATCTTGGCCCAGTGGTAAGCATCGCACAACAACCAATGGTATCACAACCATGGTTGGTGCAGTATCAACAACCGCAGTTCCAGCAAGTGTACCAAGGTACCGAGCAGCAAATTTTTGCGAATAATGGACAACCGTACCTACAATACGGTCAAAACCAACCACTTTACAGTGGGGTAGTCCACCAACCGTATCAATCATACCAGCATCAAATACATTATGCCGGTATGCAAAGACCAACTGCTCAGGCGATCCCTTCGTATCCTGGGTACGCTTCGCCTAATCTGAGTCAACAGCTGCCATTCGTGGCAACTCTAGAGTTACCCGATTTACATCAGTTGACGAACGATCCGATTGCTTATGCCCCTTGGTGGCCAGCGATTCCTCACAAACTTCCCTCCGACATTCCTAAATTCAATGGAAATCCGGGCGAAGACCCGTCGAATCACATCATGACCTTTCATCTATGGTGTTCATCGAACACTCTGAACGATGATTCGATAAGACTTCGCCTCTTCCAGAGGACATTGACAGGTCCGGCGGCCAAATGGTATATAGAATTGCCAAGAGCCTCTTTCGACAATTTCAGCTCCTTAGCCACGACTTTCTTAACCCATTTTCAATTACCTATCAGGTATGAAACAGGAACCGAGATACTAAACAACTTCAAACAGACGACAGCTATGCACATATCAGATCATATACATGAGTGGCGTCGCCGTCGTAGGATGGTGAAAACATACGTTCCTGATCAGCTATTAGCCGAATAGTTTATAAAGTCATTACTTCCAGCTATAACGGAAGATGTGGCCAAAGGGGGAGTCGTAACAGAGGAGCAAGTCATTGCTCGTGCTCAATATTTAGACTTGGTATACACTCAGTCTGGCACGCTCTATGAAAAAATACCTGATGCCCCCAGACCTAAATTTTCAATTCCTCCCCCTCCTAAATCGAATATTGACTCTCATGCCGGAGATGGCGTGATTGGCACTGCAAGCGCGAAGTCGAAAAAGGCTTCACCTCAGAAAGCCCGTAAGACTTCAGATCGAAATGCCCATGAAGAGATTCTTGCTTCGGAAGTAAATGCCATATCAGCAGATAAAGGCAAAGAAACCAATCAACCAGGAAGCAAGAAGAAGCAAAACAAAGGGAAGAAGAAGCAACAGGATGATCCGTCACCTGAAAAAACTTCTTCGAACTCTCCTGAGAAAGGGAAAAAGAAATGGCCCTGTATGATATGTGACGAAGGTCACAAGACAACAGAGTGTCCGTACAAAGCTGAGCTCAAGAGATTCTTTAAAAGTCCAAAGAACCCAGCTGTGTTGACTAATCCATTTCCCAATCCAGGTCAAAATATGGTTGATAGTGGAAATGCTTCCCCGTCGCAAGTGCTGATGTTGTCGATCTCTAAGCAGCAAAATGATGCTTTGATTTCGACAAGAAGCAAAGATTACGGGAATCCGCAACTGTCAAGCGAAAAAGGTAAAGATCAACCTAGTAGTTTGACAACAACTTCGACAGAAGTTGTCCCACCCATAATGCCAAAATTAACGATAAAACCACCTAAGGGTGTAGTACACAAGTCGACTTTTAATCCTCGTGCCAGAGCGGCGCAGCATTATAACATAGTGGAAGATTTGGCTCAATCGCCATCCGCTATGTCGACTCTAGAAGTACTACAAAATTGTCCATCCCAAAGGCAGGCATTGTTATCGGCAATAGGGGGGGTTGATCCTAAGGATTCCAATCTTGTGTCCTTTGATCACAAAGGGTATGACCCTCAGTTACCAGCTCAACTAGCTTTCCTTATTCAAGTGAAGGCCCTCAACAAAACTGTTCACAGAACAATTATTGATGAGGGGGCATCGACATGTATTATGTCAATGAGCTGCTGGAAAACGTTAGGGTCACCAACCTTGTCGAGATCTTCGACAACACTAAAGGCTTTCGACGGTAGGACATATACCCCTTACGGTATCCTAAGTAACTTGAAAGTTGAACTAGGTGGAAAAACAGTAGAGATTGATGTTGAAGTCATAGATGGAAATCTGGATTACAACATCCTACTGGGAAGACCATGGATTTATGCCATGGCAGCTGTCGTGTCGACTTATTTTAGGAAGATCGCTTTCCCGTTTGAAGGAGGGATTACGGTCGTCGACCAACAGAACTTCCTCCTTAATGGTTCACAAGTTACGAGAAGCATTCCCATGATCCATGAAAGCGACCATTCAATTCAAGATATAGGAGTAGGACTGTTGAAAGACCCCACGATGATGGGGACTTTCTCGCTACCAAATCATATGTACATAGGAAATGTACCATTGGTGGCCACCTGCAACATGATATCTTCCACGAAGGTCGCAAAAGACAAAGTCATCGTGGATCGGGCAATGGTGTTACACCCGAGCCCAATCGAAATATTGTAGCAATCAATGTTTCAGGCATGGGAGGCGAGCCCAAATCAATGCTCGTCAAGCGTTTGGGTAGATAGGTCAGGAGAATGTGGAACCCCCTTGGATCCTTGGTCACAAGTGCATGCAAGTGACGAAGGAATCCTGCAATCAATGATGATTGAGGGGGCACCATGGGATGATAACCACCATCGTTCCCTTCCAAAGGAAGATACTCAAGGCGACCTGTATCACCCTTCAGTATTTGAGTTCCTAATGAATACTGTAAATACAGTGGACTCCGAGAGAAACCTATCCAATATAGAAGAAACTATAGCCATAAATATCTCGACCAAAATAGACATTGTAGAGAATATTTATATCGGCAAAGGTTGTTCCCCTTCAGAACAAGAAATATATAAAGCTCTTTTCCAAGAATTTAGAGATGTCTTTGCTTGGTCATATGATGAAATGCCAGGCATTGACTCGAGTATCGTTGAACATGAAATTAAGATGTATCCTGATGTCAAACCAGTGAGACAACGGCTTCGGCAGGTGCACCCCAAGAAAGCCGCTGCCATTAAAGCAGAAGTTGAAAAACTCCTCCATGCTGGTTTCATCTACCCGGTTCCTCTAACCGATTGGGTATCGAATATTGTCCCTGTTATGAAGAAACAAGGAACAATACGAGTGTGCGTCGATTATAGGGATGTAAATCAAGCTTGTCCAAAGGACAACTACCCTACACCCTTCATCGACCAGATAATTGATGAATGCGCCGGATGTGAAATCTTTTCGTTTATGGACGGATTTTCCGGGTATAATCAAATTAATATCCGCCCACAGGACCAGTCAAAGACTGCATTTATTTGTCCGTGGGGCACATTCGCTTATCGAAAATTACCCTTTGGTTTAAAAAACGCAGGGGCGACGTTTCAGAGAGCAATGAATTATGCTTTCCACGACATCAAGAACATCGTTCAACCTTATCTCGACGACCTTCCGACTCATTCACAAAAGCGGACTGATCATCCGCATCATTTAAGAGCAATATTTCTACGTTGCCGACACTACAAGATAAGACTCAATCCGCACAAATGTGTGTTTTGCGTCGGTTCTGGTCGTTTACTTGGCTTTATAGTCTCCAAGGATGGCATCCGTCTCGACCCTTGCAAGGTGCAGGCAATCATTAATTTGCCTCCACCTTCGAACTTGCTTCAGATTCAGAAACTCCAAGGGAAAGCAAACTTTCTAAGGAGGTTCATTCCAAATTACGCAGAACTTGCTAAAGGTTATACCCGTCTCCTGAAAAAGGATGTACCTTTCGTCTGGGACCAGGTTGCACAAGCTTCCTTTGATGCTTTGAAAGAAGCGCTAGTCAAAGCATCATTAATGTACACCCCAGACTATCTAAGGGATTTTAACCTGTATCTGGCTGCAGCAGATACGACCATTGCGATGGTTTTAGTTCAAGAAGTCGACGGAATTGAACACCCTATATATTATTTAAGTAAAAACTTAAATGATACGGAAAGTAAATATTCTCATGTTGAAAAGCTAGCATTGGCGGCTGTTCAAGCGATACAAAGATTTCGGCACTATGTCCTCTTTAGGAAGACCACCGTATTGTCAGATTGCAACCCCATGACTTATATACTGTCGCGACAGTTGCTTGGGGGCAAATATTCAAAGTGGATAGCTATCCTTCAAGAGTTTGATATGGAATTTGTGAAATCCAAATCAAAGAAAGCTTTAGTTTTCGCAGAATTATTATGCGATCTCCCATCATCATTCAACGATGAAACGTCCAAAGAATCGATCGTGGACGAAAGTTTGTTTCTGATATCAGCAAGTGATGAGTGGTATGGAGATATAATAGTTTATCTCCAAACCCAAAAGTTTCGGCCAGACACCTCTCACTCAGAACAAAAACGCATTCGATACCAAGCAAAAGACTACATGATCGTCGGTGATACGCTTTACCGTCGTGGTGTCGATACGGTCCTGAGAAGGTGTCTAACCCATGAGGAAGCCGAAAAAGCCCTGAATGAATGTCATTCAAGCACCTGTGGGGGGCATCAATCTGGATATGCTACAGCACAAAGAATCTTACGAGCAGGATACTTCTGGCCAACCATGTTCAAAGATTGCATAACTGCAGTTAGAAGTTGCCATGCATGTCAGATTTTTGATAGCAAAACTAGAAGACCCCCCGCTCCTTTACAGCCAATAATAGCTGTGGGGCCTTTCGCCAAGTGGGGCATCGATTTCATGCAATGTAACCCCACCTCGACCGGGGGGCATGGGTATATTATAGTCGCAGTTGACTATTTTACCAAATGGGCCGAGGCGATGCCTACATTGGATAACACTGGTGAAACAACAGCCCTATTCTTTTTTAATCATGTGGTCGCTAGATTCGGCGTGCCACAGGCCATAGTAAAAGATCATGGATCGCATTTTCGCAATCACATGATGGTTGAATTAACTGCCAAACTAGGATTGTCTCACGACAGCTCTACTCCGTACTATCCGCAAGCTAACGGACAAGTTGAAGCGATCAACAAAGTCCTGAAGCGCATGCTGCAAAGGATGGTGGGGGTTCACAAAAGAAGATGGCATTTGATCCTGTACTCGGCTTTGTGGGCCTACCGAACATCGGTAAGGAATGCCACTGGGTTCACACCGTTTCAACTGGTGTATGGCCTGGAAGCGATCCTACCGATCCAGTGTGAAATTTCGTCCCTTAAACTCGCAATTGATCTCCTCCCCGGAACCTCAGAAGAAGAAGCTCGTTTCTTGGAGTTAATCCAGTTGGATGAAACCCGTCGTGATGCCGCCTTGGCCAACGAAGCCCATAAGAAACGAGTCAAAGCGCAGTTCGACAAAAATGTCAAACCCCGTGTCTTCTCGGAAGGTGATTTGGTCTTGCTTTATGACCAAGAATCCGATAAATTGGGAGTTGGGAAATTCAAGTCCTTATGGATGGGCCCTTATATTGTTAAAAGGGTGTTAGCAAAAGGTGCCTACGAGTTGGTAGATTATGACGGAATTCCACTGACACAACCCCGCAACGGGTTGTACCTTAAGCGTTACTATGCCTAATAGTAACCTGTATGCTTTTGTTACATTTTTGTTTTCGCTAAAGCGTTTGTTCCGGTTTAAGTAATCTGCTTTTTACACTTATTGCAGATGTCAAATCCATTGGAACCATGGGTTGGATATGCTGACGGAGCGAGTCGTAATTCGAGGAACCTATCCTCAGCAGCATGGGCCATTTTTAACCCAAGCGGCGAGTTAATGAGTTTCAGGGGGGTATGTATTGGTCAATCAACAAATAATATCGCTGAGTATAGCGCGTTGATAGAGCTCCTCTCTGATGCCATCACACATGGCATACGCCGGCTAGTCGTCAGGCTAGACTCACAGCTCGTGGTACTACAGCTCAATGGTACCTACTCTGTCCGAAATCCAGCTATTTATCGCAAGTTCCTAAGAGTTAAAATCTTGGAAAGACAGTTTGATTTTATCCAATATCAACACATTTCCAGAAACTTAAACACATTAACCGACTCATTAGCAAACTATGTGTTAGATAGACATTTGCAAAATTGATAAAAAGAGAAGCATCATCGATGTTTCATACATGGATCACATAAAAACTGGAATAAACCCCGAAAATCAAAAATATATATAAATGTTTACGGTTTACATATAATGTTTTGTAACCAAGACAAAATCGGTCATACGACCCCAAAACTCAAAAATGGCTGGGGGGGCACCCTAGCCTAGTGATGCTCATGATAACATGCCACGGCCTGTGCGATCATGCACAGAAGACGAGACCATCGTCTAGGAACACCAGCAGTATGTCGCTACAGTTGCAGAGGCAACTCGTCAATCCGTACATCTGGAATCCCGAAGGTAAGACCCTCGACCTGTTCCTGCACAGCAGCAAGAGTCTCGGCCAAGTCAAGGTCACGGAGAATAGCCCTCCCTGGAGCCTCCCCTGCTGGGGCAGCGGCCGGAACTCCCGGACGAACTGCTGGACGGATGGGGCCCACATCTGCATGCACACATGAGTTTGATTAGAGTCTTGATAGAGTAAAGCACAAGGACATTATAAATAAAAACAGTAAACAGTGATAAGGTCAAAATATTTACCAAGATCACCCCACTGCTCGCCATCCGGTAGTACCAAATCCGGATCACCTCGGAAATCCATGCCAATATATGGATACTCGGAAAAAGCCATATCCTGCCGCTCGAACCACCTAAAGAAGGCATCAGTAAAGGTAATCCGAGATTGACCTGCATGTCTAGCCATGTGGCCAACCCACCTCTGCATGCGTGGCTCAGTAGGAGATGGCAAGTCGAGAACAATGTACTGAGGTTGCATCAGGGGTATCTTCTCCAAAGCGAAGGCAGTCAAAACTGAACCAAAACCAAAATTCTTCAGTCTCCTGTCCTTTACTTTGGTCAACTGGTTTTTCATCTGAACCAGTACTGCATCACACCAGTTAAAAACTTTCGGCTGAAGACACTCCAGGGCGTGCTGCACATATGACCTGTTGGCAACATGAGGGGATGCACTACCGGCCATCCGACAAATCATGTACAGAATAGACCTGAGAGACCTGTCAGTAACATCACAGATGGAAATCTTGCCATCTCTGCTCGACTGGGATCCCTCCCTTCAATACTGACGGATATAATCTTTCACGGAATCACTCCCTCGGGCCGAACCGGACAAGGAAATGGGGGCACCCCGCCTTGACAACCCAGTCAAGAAGTAAATGTCCACTATGGTCAAAGGGATGGACTTGCCCCTAATCTGGAACACTTGGTTAACAGGATCCCAAGCATCAAGCAGGTACTGCAGTAAACGTATCTGTGCCCTCATGCTAGATATGCGGAAGAATTTTAGCAAGCCACAGTTCCGCAACGCGCTCACGGTAACAGGATCATGGAGGGCAATCATGTCCTCCTCTTCGTGCTCTCGTTCTCGCCACGTAAGAGTCATTCCGCTCCAATAAACTCTGCAAAACAAACAAGAGGAGGAGTAAGATCCCTGACTGAGTAAAGAAAATGACAAAAATCTCATGAAAAATTGTGCAACCAAGATGTTTTCTGCGCCCAACGCAGGGAGGGAAGGGTCTCACCTACGTTGGGAGGCAAACTGCCTTTGAAAATGAAAACCCCAACGCAAGTTTCGATATAGGGCACCTGCGCTGATGGCAGAGCGCCCTAGAGAAACCCCAGGGGCTCATGGGGGCAGGAAAAAAAGCATAAAATTGAGAAATAAGACCATGAAAAGACAGAGCTAGGGTTTAGCTCCTACCTGGTGGAAACGGCGCTGAAAATCGTCCACAGAATCAGCTGGTGAAAAATCGAGAGGAAAAGGCACCTCCAAAGCCCCAACAAACCAAATGCACATGAAATGGTAAAATGAGAGGTAAAAACATCTTTTAATTGCTTTTTACGTAGTTCAAAGTGAAATATTAGTATTTTTGCTTCATGTTATCCATTTCTAACAAGTTTGTTGCAGCAATTGATGAAAACAGTACTATCTCTGGAAAAGAAAAACTAGTCATGGTAAAATATGAATTTGACCTTATCAAACGAGCAGTTTTGGCAAAGTTCATGCTCGTTAAAAAATAAACGCAAGATCCGAGCAGTTTTAATGCAGAAATTCATGCTCGTTAAAAAATAAACATAAGCTAGTGAGCAAGCTTCCCCCAGAGTTCAAGCTCATTCAGAAAAAATGAACCGGTAAATAACCATTTGAGACCGTAAATTCATCAGCCATAAAAGCCTTGGTCGTGTTTGTGCACCGTCACCTCCACGTTTCATTTGGCCGATCATTCACATCCACTTGATTGTTTACCTTTTTTGAGGAATAGCTGCGAAGAGTGATCCCATCTAGCCATCCTTGTAATACTGCCGTGATTGGAAAATTCCAACCTGTACCTGGAATCTGCTACTATCCCTGTTTATCACTCGTTCCTCAAAAGACGAGTCTTCTTTGAGCTCTTTTCACTGACTCGTAAAATATGAAAAGTTTGCCGAGTTTTGGCCTTCCAGCTCGTTAAAAGCACCGGAAGAGCTATCCCTCCTCTAGATTTTAATCTTTTTGGACCTGAGGGATTATTGCACAAAAAGATCGAGCGCTTGTCTAGTTCGGCTCGATAAAGCTATCGAACATTCATCCCTTCTGTATTGTTTTATACTTTTTCGGACTTAAGGGATGAGATGACGAAAAAGGACCCCTGGAGTCCACTTTATGTACCCTTTTCAGACTCTCTAAAAATGTAAAGGACCGAGTTGTCTTTGTCGCTGGGCTCGTTAAAATATTAGATAGCGACAAACTTGTCTTTAGACGAGAACGAGTTTCCCTATCGCTAGGCTCGTTAAAACATAGCGATGGGCTTGCCCGAAGGGCAGGTTATAGAACAAGCATATGTTATCCTCCTCAAGCTTGACAAAAATAAAGAGGTACTAGTCAGAAATGACTGGGAAAAAATTGGGAAGAACCTCAAAGCTTAATGGTAGCAAGTCGCTCTTGAACATGACACTTTTGCCTCCGTAAATATCGGGTTGGGTTATTATCATTCACCGGTCCCTTCACCATGGTCTCGCCATACCATCCATACATGGGGTAATGCTACCGATCCATCACATCAGTGTCGTTATATGTTCAAGAGATGTCATTCAGAAAGTATCAACCGGGTCCCATCCACTACCGTACATCATCTTTCATCCTTCCATGACCGCCACCCTGAATCATATTTCACAGATCGTTTTCACCATCATCACTAGTTCTGTTCCGTGTCACTGATGTGGGATTCATTAAGGCCCTCCTTTGACGGATCACTTCTTGTCGACATCAGCTCATTATCCAAGAAGTTGATCTAGGAACACCCCCTCAGTACTTTGAAGCTTGCATGCCTCAATGGCAAGTTTCTCACTCCCGGCGATGGGTATACATTAATGACCTTCGACCAGGAGACTTTGCGTGGTGTTCGACGTCAGATCCTATATTCACACCACGTGAATTGTGCTGCAGTACCTTGAGGGTCATCATCATTATCGGTGATTCCTCTCACGCTTGTTAACAGTTTACATTATTGACTGGTAATCAAGCGATGTCTTTCCATGTTCGACTTCAAGAAATTCTCACATGGATCGACTTGTATTAGAGTGAAGATCGGACAAGCTTGAATACCCCGGATCTAGTTTCATCCATCCGGGCTGCGATATATATTCAGGAGATAAAAACATAGACATGTGCAGCAGAAGATCATCCTACTAAAAAAGGATGATAATTAAAAGCAGAGAATTATCAGTCTATTATCAGACGATCGTCTGTTTATGTACGGCAAATGTATTTATAAAGCTGAGCATGGGAAATGCCCGCATCAGCTAGATCATGAAAATAAAGTATGAAAAGATAATGTATTGTATTGTATTTTGTTACAGGTCACCTCCCGACGATTGAATGAACTTCGGATCCTCCTAATAAAGCATTTCACCCGATAAACGACCTCATACTTTAGGGGGCAACTGTTATAGACATTTTTGTGCCTTACAGCATAGAGCATGAAATGTCAATAATCTAAGGGATCCAAAGTCCCTAAACATGTTGTTCTTACCCTTAGAGGAACAAGGTCAACAAACCACAGCACTGCAAATCAGTTCTCCACTGAAAAACACTCAAAAACAGGTCAGTTTTGGACCAAAGCAGCTGCTCCACTAAGCATCTGCGCTGAATGTCAAAAGCTCTATGGTGTACCTGCGCTGCATAGCAAGTGCAACAAAGGCTACCTGCGCTGGGCGTACTTTGACATGTGGAGGAATCTTTTTCTCAATGTGCCAGTGCCCAGGAAGCTTCCAAAAAGACACTTGATCATAAGATTCGCCTAATGATGAGTTAAGAGCTTCTAAAACTCCAAGTGGAAGGTAGAAACTCCGAGTGAAGAACTGAAGAACAACTGGAGTTGAGGAGGACAACAAGTCACACATCAAGCTGACTTATCTTCACTCCAAAACTCTATATAAGGATCTCATCCCATGGGATCTAGAGGCCGGAATTTAGTGCAAAGGATTGTTGTTGGTTTACAGTTGTGAGCATTGGGTGATTGCTTGAGGGAGGTGAAGAAGAGATTTCTCTCCGTCGGGAAGGTGATGCTGGATTGGACCTCTCATGGTTGTATCACCGCCTGAACCTTACTTCCATATATTAATAAAGCATTTGAGGTTCTTCTATTCGCATGTGTTTCAATGGTGTATTGTCTTACTTGCGTCTTTGATTTATGCTAATCCTTGAATCGATTATGAATGCATGCCTCTTGTAGTTTCCTTTTCCTGTCTTATTTGCAGGATCTCGTGTAGCTGGGCCTGTGAAAAGACTTGGATCTGGGAGCAAGCGGCAAACAAAGGAGATTGGATCGACCATTTGCGCAAGACATCGGTAAGTGGATCTCTTCCTTCTATCTCTTGCATGTCATAAAGAAGAAACTTTAGATAGCTTTGCTTTCAGCTGTTGCTAAGGAACTGTCACCCTTAGAGTGGGTTAGGGTCATTCCGAGTTGGATACTTTCCCCCACAACACTGAGGGCGCAAATGTGAACATTGAAGTAGGCTCCTGTAGTGTAGGTCCAGCCAGAGGATACCTGCACAGGAAAAATCCCCATGAATCTACGACCAAGCCAGCATGCAACCACAGAACAAAGGCATGCAGCAGAAGGAAAGGCCACAACACCTCACAGCAGTGCATTCGACTTCCAAGTACGTGACTAAACTCATTCCTCTGTTGCATGAATGTAATTTGAGAAATGCATGAACAATGAGATGGTTGTGATTAAAAAAATTGGTGGCCAGCTAACTGGTCACCCTCATCCAGTTCAAACAACGCTCGGTGGGTGAATACGACACATGTGCTCAGCCATGTCAGGAAGAAAACTGAAAACAGGTAGTAAAACTCCAGCGTGATTGATGGACGTGATTATAGGCAGAGAACAAATAGTTTGATGAACGTGATGGACATGATTAGTGGTGGCTGTTTAAATGGTCTACGTGGGGCCAACATGCACTTGGCCAGCTCACCCTCCATCAACAGAAGTCTCCATAAATAGCCAATCGAACTCTCACCTCCGTTGTTTCCATTTTATCATCGTCCCTGCAATTGCAACAAGCTACATACCAGCTCCATAACAACGAACCAGTCTTTATCAGCCATTTATTTTTAAAAAAGCCCTCCTACTTATCGGGCTCTACAGGAAGCACAATTTTGTTCTACAGGAAATGAGAGTCGTCTACAGGAAGGCTTCTACAGGAAAGGCAGAGAACAACTATATGGAAGGAAAACCCAGAATTTTCGTCGAACTTCAAGCTCCAAATGAGGTAGGCTCGAGAACACTCCTCTATGCATGATTTGTTTGAGTAAGAGGGTAAATTGAACATGGCAGTGGATTGGGAAAAAAGTAGAAGTCTGCCTGTGTATTGAAAAAGTGAAAGGCTTCCTGCAAATTTCCATGAGCCTACACAGTTTCCTTCTCTCTCTTTGCATTTGAAATATCCCCATCCTTCTTCAAGATTCTCTTATAAGGAAGGCATATGCAGCTGTGAGAGCCAGCCTGTGGATGAAAATTTTAAAATGTGCATATCTGAATGTGCCCTGAGAAGAAAACTTGATCTCTGTCCTCTGTCAGTAGAAGCAAAACTCTTCCTTTCATAACCAGATAACTGAGAGCTGAGTCACATCAGTGTTGACACTAGCATTCCCTATTTTCTTCTTTAGTCATTGGTTGAATGTGGGACAAAAATGAATGAAGGGATTCCAGACCAGATGGCCCATCATGGGCTCATCAAATTATTAGTAGAAGGTGCCCTGCACACCTACACTGTCCCCATATCATGGGAAATCTTCCAAAACATGTCTAGGGACGACAATATCAGAGTTTTGGCCGAAGATATCACCCCATCTAGCAGTGAGGAATAAGAACACATTGAAAAAGGTGAGAAAACTGATGTGAAAAACCGCAAGACATCCAGGAACAACAAGAACAGAGAGGAAAAGGAGAAATGGACGAGGTTGCTCAGCCTAAAATAGAGGTGCAAACAATAGCACAAACACCATGGAAAAAGAGGATGCAGAGTAGGGCAGGAAAGGCTGAGAAAGCCCAAATGAAAGATGTCATATCCAAAGCAGACACACAGAAACAGAAGGGAAAGAAACAACCTAAAATAGCAGCACCACAGATAGAAACGATTGACACAGGGACTTCTACACGAAGCATGGAAGAAGAAAAACGAGAGGAGAAATCACCTGAGATATTCGCAAAGGAGGTAGCAATTGTGCTTCCTGCATTAAGCACACCTACAAAACAAAAAGAAAAGAGAAAAAGGCAGGCCTCCATGTATTTTAAGGCCAGGAAAAGCACAAGATTTCAAACAAGCAGAATAGGAGGAACAGTGCAAGGACATGGACAAGAAGGCAGAATTTTATGGCACAGATGAGTAGACTACATCAGAAGCTTGGGATGATAAGGAGGCCACCAGGGCCATCAAAGATGAAGAGATATATTAGTTGCTTAGAGGATGAGCAACACTTCAAGTAGGGGGGTGATGATGAGCCCGGAAATGAGTAATTATATGGGCTCATTCAGCCTCCTAATTCGAATTAATCCACCATTCTCATTAGTTTATTGCATGTTTTTGATTATATTTATGCTAATAGAGTGAATTGGGTTAGTCATTATGCCAACAAGTCTAATGTGTTCTTTATGCAGTCTTTTTGGTCAATTTGGAGACAAAATCAAAGGTTTAAATGAGCACTTGGCAGCAAAATTCATGGAGAGGATTTGTAGGAAGGTGTCCCCTTCATTTATGAGTTCATACATCGAATTCTCCACCACCAGCTCGGAGTTCAAGGGCCACCACATCGATTATCACAAGGGCAGCCGACCAATGGCTAGTAAAGTTGCGCTTAACTGCAAGTTTTGGCAGCCGAGTTCCTAAAGTTTAGGAGGGATGTTGGGGTCCTCAATTTGAATAAATAAGAAGGCCTAGGGCCTCACCTCAGTTAGCTAGTTAGAAATTCGATTTTAGTCATTTTTTAGGCAGTAGGTTAGCTCTTCATTTCAACACATTTTCAAGCTTTTTCTTGTGGACAGTTTTTGGGATGTAACTATTATTTCTTGCTCAATAAAGATGAATCCAGCTTTGCACCAACTCTAATATTCCTTAGGAGGTTGTAGCTCTTGGGATTGGGCCCAAATCAAGTGCCTAGTACCTCCTTTATGTACTTTGATGTGTCTTTGCTGCATTCTTAGAAAAAAAAATGTTATTTAGGTTAAAATCTTGTTTTGTTATTTAGGTTGCTTTTGATGATTAAAATAGCTTTTCCTATTTAGGTTGATTTGATAGGTTGGTAGCAGAAAAATATTCGAAGAAGGCCATCAAGCAACCCTTGATCTCACCTCTTCCTCCTCAGGACCATGAGCTGAGACCAAGGTGTCCTTGCTTCCATGAAAACACTATTCTTGCTTCTTCATGCAATTTCTAGTGTTAGATTCTTAGTTGCAGAAGTTAGTACCAGTTGTGATTACATGCTTAGTTCCATTCTTGCTTGGTTTCCATAGTTGTTTTACATTATTTTCTACCAATAAACTTCTGTTCATCATGCTTATGGTTTCTAGGTCAAATTAGGTTAAAGTAGCTAGATCTTTGGTTTTCCTAGTCTTCATTTGATCAGTTTGGAAAATAACGTGCAGAGCACTTGAGATACCTCCTTACCTACCCTTCCTCCATTAATGCAACCTGGTTCATTCTCTAACTCAGATTCTTGCCTCTCATTTGCCACGTTTTCTCACTTTGCCCTAGTTCCTACATTCTTGCACGACATTGCTTCTCTTATCTTCGATCCAATCTGATCGCCTTAACCACTCCTCACCCTCATTCCCCAAGTCCTAGAACTCCTCACACCCTTATCTCACCTCCATACCCACTTCTTCACCTTTTTTCCCCCATCAGCCCTTCAAATTTCCCTTTCGGAACATCCTATAGAAACATCCTGTATAACCCCTGTAGACTTCCTGTAGAAGCTCACGAAAGCAGTTTCTTGAGATCCGATCACTGTGAAACTCTCTGGAAGGGTGCTAGGGACCCCTTAAGCCCTCTTTTAACCTTCCCAACCTCCTGCAAGCATTTATTTTCGCCAATCCACCTCTGCACAGTAAAAAACAGTTAAAGCACATGCATAATAATTATGCCAACTTACTCAAAAATACAAAAAGATGTTTCTTTTCAGATTTCACTTCAGAAGTAGCTTAGAGACATGCACTTAACCTTCCAAATAATCAATGACATATTTTTCAGTAGCTTTCATCCTTTTTCTTGCATCTGTAGGGCTAGTTGGTAAAACTAGGGTTTTCTAGGGTTTGCATTTCCATTCAGCTTTTTAGTTTCTTTCTGCAAGTAGATTAGCCTCCTTCGAGTTAGCTTTCATCCATCAGTTAAAAGACTCTTCTAAGAGCTAATAGAAGTTGGCTTAAGCTCCTAGCGGACTTGTGCCAGCTGATCAAGTGGCAGCCGCGACAAGAACTAGTACTTGTGCATTTAGCATCATCGCTTCCAAGTTTGTTACAAACTACCCGTTTGATAAAATTAAAGAAGGGAGTTCCAAGAGTTGCAGCATTATTGCTACAATACTGGGGCCCACCAGAGTGTAACCAGATGCTATAGACACAAATGTTACGTTTCAGATGGATGTCACTGTGGAACTCACGGACACTATCAGAGACTACAAAGCTTGACATCAATATGTTATTGTTGATAAGCATGAGGATGTTGAGCAGTTGGACTTCTATAGTTGTCTAAGTTAGAGTGATGTTTAATTTGGCTTACTCAAGCCATTGTGTTAACATGGGTAAATGTGCATTGTAATGTTGAGTCATGTCAAGTGTATGTCAAGTGTCAATAGTGAATGTAACAGTCATAGAGTAGGTGAAGAATCATGAGGGTAGTTGAACAATCACAAATGGGAATATCAAGTGTCACCCCACCCTTTGCTATAAATAGTCCCTCATAACTCATTGTAGTGGCTTTTGGTCAGCCAAGCTTCCGATAAGACTATCTTGGAAAAATCTTGGACAATATTGTAAAGTGCCTTGGCTTCTCCACTGCACGGAGGTAGTTCATCTCTTTGGAGGAGTAGGCAGATGTCATTGTAACGTTCCACTGTTGGGGCTAGGAGGTTTACATGGATGTATTTTATGGTTGGGACTTACACTTATTTATATAATAAGAGGCAACACATTTTCATGCATATGTTGTTATTGTAGCTGGACTGGTCCAGGTTCTTAGCAATATATGTTGTTTAACTTATGTATTTGTGTATCAACTTCTTCGTATGCAATTATATGAATATTGTTGCAGATGTGTTTTTGTTTTAACCATCACTTTGGATTTTCGACTAATTTTCTTTCTAGCTTGTGATGCATCTTCGCTCGTGTGTTCCCTTCTTAGCTGAGTACTGCTAGAGGTTTCTAAGGGGCACACTCATCTCACCCCCATGTGTTAGAACCTCTCATTGACCTTCCTTGGCTCACTATAGTGGTCACACCCTTGCTATTGACAGAGTTATCTTACCTGCCTCTGTGCAACATCGTGGTCAAGACATTACCTTACGACCCACTACTAGGAATCCTACACCAAACGGTCTGAGGTCTAATTGGGGCTTCTTACCAGGGATATCCCCTTGACATGTTGGGGGGTCTAGCACTGCCAATAGAACCAACCATGCATTCCTCTCTCTCTCAATTGTCAATTTTTTCTAACTTAACAAAGTACAAAGAGAAGCGCAACTACCCAAATCACTGCAATCAGTGCCGACTAAAACTAAAATTCAGTTTGATGGTAACAAACTCGGAAAGCATCTGTCTTTTCTTTTTGGTTTTTTTCATGCAATTTTGAGAATTTCCTTACAAATGTTACTCGTCTACATGGTTTTGATAGAAACAACCCCATGCAGGTGCTCAAGTTGGGAAGTTGAAGACAATGAAATGGACATGTCAATAAAATTTAAAATATTTAGAGATCATTCATCCTTTAACCATCGTTTGGTTATCTACCATTATTAAGTGTTTCAGTAATTTTCCCTAAACTAAATGTTGGTGCATATGAGAGAAATTTATTGTTATTAAACCTACTAATTTAAAAGATTATTTCAATTTTTATATTACCAGTCATTTGACTAACTCTTACAAAATTTTATATTATCAATCATATGACTAAGGGTTACAAAACCTTCATATATTTAATTCACTCTTCCCTCTTAAGAAAACAATTAATTAAAATACTATGGCATTTCAGAAAGCATCACCACAATCATAAAGAAGACATCCCTTCGATTACAAACATAGAAAAATATAAAGTAAAACTCAAGGAAAATGGTTTCACCCTCCATGTTACATATAATGGAAATTTTGTTGGGCACTACTTACATCAAAAGCAAGCTGTTACAGCTAGAGCAAAGACAATTTATTGCATATTATGTTAAACTCTTTCACATAAATTATTCACGAAAAAAATCTTGTGACCTTGCTTGAGATATACTATGGTGTTGTAAGATACTAGATTAAGGTGTGACCTAAATAAAAAATGGATCAATATACATTAGTTGTACTATATTTTTTATAGTTATTGACTTTAGAAGAGACCAAACGAAGGGCCCTCCACTTGAACATATTGGCAGGGACTTGCTACCTTCGCAACCACTCTTGTTTTTCATGGAGAATCTGATATTTTTCTTAAGTTTCAATTCTTAGTGTTCTTTTATATGCATCTATTACATTAAACTTCTAAACTTTCAGTTTCTAATGTAGTGAAAATTTCGCAATGTTTGAGAAAATTTCCTTTTATTATCTTAGTTATGGCACTCTCTCTTTCTTTTATTAGATTATCTTTAATCTAAGAATTAAAAGACTCCCAAATGTGTTCACTATATCTTTAATTATGATTTAGTTCTAATTGAATAATATTTTTACATGATAATTAAGTATGTAAAATAATGTTTAAGAAACCAAATCATAGGGATAATAATAACAAAATTATTTCAAATCTAATGTAGATGGATTGAAGATAGTTTTTGTAGTCTTGAATACAATCTCTTTATGAGTTGAAGATTTGGTAGATGTTGTATTGATGATCATATTCTACTTTTTAGTTGAAATATGAGTGATTAATGATTGTAGTTTCTCTAGTAATTATAGGGGGATTTGGAGATGATTGCAATGTACACAATGTAAAACTCTATTTTTTGTATGAATACAAATTGCTTCAATTCACATAAATAAAAAAATACAAAAATATTTCAAATTGAAAATCTATCTAGGAATAAGTAATAAATCATTTTTGTTTGACTCTTTAAATACTAAATAATTGTTACAAATTGAAATTATGCACTTTGTATTAGAAATTTTGTGTATTTTTACTCCTTGACTATGTAACTTGGCTACATGATCACCCTCATTTCCCATGGATAAGCTCATGATCACCTCTTTAACCTAAGTCTTCATGTTCTCAATATTCCAATATTTTTCCCAAATTTTCAATTGATATTGCTCCATAAGTTTAACAATATCCATTCAACTTGTCCACATTTATCCGTAATTTCAATATCCACATGCATAAAACTTTTGAAGACACAAAAATTGTATTTTTCCTAAGGTTTTAATAAATAATTTAATATTATACCTACAACTTTAGAAATATAGCTAAACATAAAATTCATCTGTCAGTAATTCACTTGAATCATGCCTCTTCATTATGAGAATTTTGATCTCAAAAGGTTTAACATGATTGGATAAGATGAAACTATATGTCCTACACTTATTTTTCGAAGTCCTTTACTACATGAGACATGAAGTCCAACTTCTTGTTTTATATATTTTATGTCTTTATCTTTCTTTCTTTTCTTTTTTTTTCCTTCTGTTACCAGCAATATATATATATATATATATATATAGATATAATTCAACATAAAGGATTTATATTACTTCAATCAAAACATAGTACAAAATAAAGGTTGGTTTTCCATATTGGAAACCAGACCAACTACAAAAATAGAATGTCTTAATACCACTTCTATCCAAAAAAATTATTAAGTTATTTTCTTTCATGTTCTATTTAAAAGGCTAAAAAAACATACTACTGTGGCTATAGTGTCTATTAGGTCTTCCTAGTTCGTATCCATGGTAACCCTGATTTACAAAACCTATAATTAACCCAAAAGCTACTAGCCGACAAATTCAAATTGATATCTCTAATGTCTATTAAAAAAGTAAACTAGATGAACAAAGCTTCCACATTCTTGAACCTCATTCCACAGGAACCTCATCAGTCTTAACTTCCATTAGAGCCACCATTGGGGTTGTCACCAAAGGGTCACCAAAACCTTCATCCTCTCGAGCCTTAAACTTTTGAAGGTGGGTTGGTTTACCTTTCGCTTCCCTCAAAGTAATGTCTATATTATGAATGCAATTCAAATAAATAGCAAACATAGAGTTCAAGTCTCTTATGCAACCATCCTGCAAGATTGCAATTTTCACTAGCATCCTCAAGATTGATTCAATCCCTCCCATCCACTGATTGATGACCCTCAATTGTCTTAATGTATCAATCCAAATTTTAGCTCGTTCCTCCCATTCTTGTTCTTGTAGCTTTCCTACCAATGTCTTCACATGCGATGTCATTTATAAGGTTTTATGACGGAGGGTCATGAAGGTCCTGGCTTTTGTCATGTCAATGATCTAATCGAATTCCTATTCTACTTTTCTATCAGGAATACCCCTCCTTTACTGAAAAACTTTGTTCCCCAAACATACACCACTTATTTACCCTTGTGCGAGACCATGGTGTGAAATTCATATGTTGCTACCCTCATAGCCATTTCCATGCAATTTTTCTTGCTACATCCCACTCCTTGTGCCTTCACTCTAGGTCCCCCCTTGGTCTACCCACTGAATGCCTAGCTCTTCCTATTCTAAACTTATATACCCTATCCAAATTAGGAACTACTCTTATCAATGATCTATTAATCCACCACTACTCAATTGCTAAGCATGTATCGTAAAGATGAGCTCTCGACCAATAATTTTTTAGCTTGTTCTATTGGACTATTTTGTCTTGCTGATTTTTTAGTACTTTCCATCGCCATGTTTGCACCCTCCAATCTGTATGCATCCTCTGCTATTATCTTACCTTCCCACCTCTTAGTCACCTCCTTATCATTTATGAACCAACTTGCATGACGTATGTTATAGCATCACTCAACAATCCTATAGACCTGATGTACTTTTATGGCCCTGGCCAATCCCTTTTCTCATGCAGACTTGACTTTATACTAAAGACTAGTATCTCAAAATCCATACACGACTCTACCCATACTAAATCACGTACATACGCGGGTTCCATAACACTATACCTGCTTACACATGTTAAAATATGGAGCATGTGGCATAACTACAATAACCAGTTTGAGGTGGTATATATACACCCATTGAGTAATCCTAATTCATACAAGAAGAAGGATATCAAAATTATACTCTATTTATCCTAGATCAAGTTTTCTTTTCTCGTGCCTCCTGCACTCCTATTCTCTAGGAAAGGAAACCCTGGTCTCCTTTGCATATATGCTCAACATCCTTATCTAGCATCTACTTGCAATTATTAGAGTGGTTGTCTTCGTAGGCTGGGTTGGAGAGATATGGGGGAAGGCCTCGTTTGCGCCTTTGGCCTAGATTAGGTTGTATCTTTCTTGTACTTACTCATTTTAATCAATAAAGAAGCTTATTTCTTATTCCCTATATATTTTGTTGTTGGGCATGGAATTCCCCCCACAACATGTTTTGGGGCTCAAAACCCAAGTTTTGAGTTGATCTTGTTGTAAAGCTCCACGAATTGCGGGCGCGAAAGTATAATAGAGTCATAGGGTTATTAACCCTAGTTTTATAATGTAATGTTGGCTAGATAGACCTACCCATGGTCCGTGGACCATGGGATTGTATAAATATAGCGAGGCTCTAAGTGTAGAAAGGAGATAGATAATATAAAAGAAGAATGAAAAGTCTAAGTGATTGAGTCATAGTGCGAAGTGTGTCTTTAGGTCGTAGAGTAGGAGAAGCTCTACAGCTAAGTGCGCAGAGGCCTAGTAGTGTCCGAAACTGAGTGGGCAGACCCCTGCAGCTAAGTGCGCAGGGTGGAGTCGAGTCTGTAATCAGAGAAGAGATTAATAAAGAAAGGTTTTGTTACCAATTCTATGTATCTGTTCTGAGTTATTTTATGATTGATATCATTTGCAAATATATTGTTTCTTCAATGCACGCACTTGTATGAATTATGAATATTGTTAAGTATAACTGAAAGCATACAAATAAGCTAATTTAATCAACTATTATCATATTACTAGTAAGGACTTGGGTAACAACACTGTTTTGCCCCCCGAGTAGGGTTGCACAAAGGTAGAATCTCAAGCTGCGAGGAACAGGTAAGTGCGCGTAGTGATGTCCACGCAGGGTTGAACCATTGACCACTTAAAACCATCAGACATCTGCAGGGTGTGGAAACCTAGTTCTACCACCCTCCCATACTACTTTGGGTGAGACCTCAGTTTGCGCTCCATGGACTATTGCCGAAAGGGGCAGTAGTACTAGGATTTGTTTGGCTAAATCACCTCTAAACCTGGGTCAGACCCCAACAAGACAACGAATGATTCCATTGCTAGAACTGAGATCTGCATGAGGGATGTCTAATGTCGTGTCACTAGAAATCTGATGAAGAAAGAAAATGAAGGGTGGTTGCACAGAAAGGTTCACAAGTTCATGACGCAAGAAAATAGGAATCTGCGAGTATCAAAGGAATAGTGGTTAGAACACTACTTATATACAGAAATCCATGAAATTTTATTTGCATCCTTCCCCTCTGAGTTGTATGAGTGGATCGTGAAGCTAGCAGATAGTCAGGGAAGGTGTAGGCTTGAGAAACTGATTGTGTGGACTCCAGAATTGGTGCGCAGACTAGGAGCATTGAAAGATAAGATCACGTGCACTGTGGACCATTGGCTCGATCGAATTATAGTAGGGTTTATCACTGAATTCGTGGTAGATACTTTAGTCAGCTACAGCGAGGCAGAACAATGCTTCCTCAAAGGACCATGATGTAAGTACATTAAATCTTTGAACTCTTGGATTGAAATGCTATTGTGTGAAAAGTGGGTTATACGAATAAATTGATGTTTGGGGCTACGCGGAGTGGGAGGACTTACAGAAACGAAGGTAGCACAGAGATAGATAATAGCCCCTTGATTTCGCCTCGGCGAGAAAGTGAGGAAAAGCTCGCAAAAGTTTCACCAAGAAGTGCGAACAGTCTAATAAGGGAACGAATTCCACGCATACCACCTCCACCTACACCACCACCAGTCTCACCACCTTCAACCCCATCTCCAACCACACCACCTATGCCACTACCATAGTTCAGTATGGCAAGTGCGATAAAATTGACAGTGTTTAAAGGAGTAGGGAACAAAAATCTAGACTAATTTTGGTTCATAGTAAAAGTGGTATGGGAAGTATAAGGAGTCGTGGATGACAATATAAAGAAGGCAACGTTGGTAAGGGCATTGTAGGATCATGCACTGACATGGTACATTAAACATTATAATGACCATCCAAACGCGTGGATTGCAGATATCCAGACTGCGCGGAACAAATAATTTAGTAGGCCAAAATCAGAGACATAGTCGATTATCGGGTTTAAGGAAATCGTGATACTTCCAAGTGAGACCCCCCGGGAGCTAGATCAGAGACTGAAGAGTATGATTCGTGAAGCCAACATGACCTTGATGGATGCATAGCACCGTGCATGGTTTGTAGCGTCACTAATGCCACATCTAAGGACCGCACTGTCGCAATAGAAGTTATCCACCTAAGCTGAAGCTTTGGAGATTGCGATGAGACTGCACGAGACACCGATACAAGACCTTGGCCTGGGAGTCCAACAAATCCATGCGTAACTAAAAAATTTGTGTTTGGAAATGCAGAGTTTGAAAGAGGACAGGACAACTCACCTAGAGGCACACAAGGAGGTATGGTGCATAAAGTGTAAGGGACAGGGACATCACAAGGACCATTCTCTAGTCTTCACAAACTACTTGGTGGGAGGAGGGTTGATGACATTAAGTCTAGAAGCACAAGCAAGACTGAGTATAGCACCTACATTATGGTGCGTAATTTTTCAAATAGGAGGAAAAAATGCTATGGATAATTATCATCTATTACAGAAGTATACGCAAACATCTCAGCAATTGTTCTGTAATTTTTGCAGATTAGTAGGCCATGAAAAACACACCTGTAGAAGTATTGAACTAATGATGGATCAGACCCCTGCCTACACAGTTTAGACCAGAACACGAGCCCTTGATCAAAATGCAAGAATGTCATGCACTGGATTCTGGGGGCAGAGAAGAGGTCGAGGCATAATTGGATCAGGAAGGGGTTGTGGACAACTGATTTGTTACAATTGCGGAGGGCTAGGGTATTATGCCCGCGATTGTACAAATCCGATGAGGGCATCATATTTATATTGTACCTAGTTTGATCATGAGACGAAGGACTGCCACACACTGATATCGAGGTTGCGCAATAAAGGAACACTCCAGCCTGCCCCAACACAAAACCTACAAATGATGAGGTCTGAGCTGCGCAAATAGGGCTCGAACATAAACATCGTACTCTGAAGTAGTATCACAACAGGAGAGGACAAGGCCAAGCAGCCTGAAGAAAGTGTGTGGGTTCTCAAGGCTCCCACAAAGGAACCTAAATTTGATTTCGTTTATGAAATGGATCAAATAATTATGGATCTAGGATTGGACAAAAATGTAGTGCCAAAACAGACATTGGAACGCATGGGTAGGCCCGCATTGTAGTGGTCCCCTATTCAATTATGAATGGTGAACCAATAGAAGATCCTATAGATGGGAAGATTGCAAGGAATAACGGTAGACATCGAAGGTGTGAGTGCGCTTGCAGATTTCAAAGTGATAGAGATTGTCGATGACAACAATCCCTATCCCGTGCTACTAGGAATATATTGGGCCACTAACATGAATGGAGTGATAAAAATAAAGAAGTGCAAAATGGTTTTTGATAAAGAGTCATTGTGCGTAGTGGTACCTTTAGACCCTGCAGAAGGATCACGCTACATAGAACCAGTGCGCGACGAAGAAAGTGACAATGATCTAGACTGTATCTACAAGATAACTACTTGAGAACATGATTGGGTAAATCCTACAGCAGATGGTAGGATTTCCTGGGAGCGTGAAAGCTCCTACACATCGGATTTGGATGAGGAAATAGAACGATGGCAGAATGGGTTACACAAGGTAACCACGCTCAATTACAACATGATGGTAAGATCACTACACTGTGTGACAATAGAGGTAAGGGATCTGCCTATATATGATGGTGTTGTGGTAAAACACAACCCCCCCATTTTTTATTTGTTCACTTGAAATAATGGGGACGCTTTCTATAAAAATATTGTCTAAACATCTTTTAGGATTTTTATTTAGTTGATTATGCTACGCGATTGTTAACTTTTCATTTTCTTTGGATTCTTGTTTTGATTGCTTTGTTAAAATCAAATTTTCAAAAGCTTCTCATTGATGCTTGTTTTACCTCATTTGGACAACTGGTTTGTAAATGAAAATCCTTTGAAGTCTAATCATTTATGTCGCTTGGGTTAAAAGTGAATAAAATGTAAATATTCCATTTTTGTAAATAAATTAGTTCAATAATGCATTTATTTTAAATATTAACCCCTAGTTAGTTATTACTAACATTTTTCATTCTTTTACTTATACAGCCAAATCATGAAGCATCGAGATTTCAGTAATTTACTCCAATTTTCAAAATAGATTACTAATCTCGAAAACCCAAATATGAAAGTGGTTGTAGTTTATATTTTTTTATTTTTTATCGAAGTGGTTGTATTTTAGATAAGATAAATACATTATAGATAATTTCATAATTTAGTTAAACATAAAAAAATCAAACCAAAAAAAGAACTGATATTTAACATTAAATTTTAAAATTAATTAAATTAATTAATATATAAAATATAATTAATTTTAATTAAATTAAAATTATATATATATATATATATATATATATATATATATATATATAAAAACCCGCAATATCGGATCCATCGCAATATCGCAACATTGGATCGATTGCAATTTTCATAACACAAACATCTTAAAATCCCCGATCCAATATTCTTGCGATATGCAATGGCTAAAAGAGAAGGGCTTAAGGCATTAACCAAGGTCTATTTATAAGCCTTGATCTTGTTTTGAATTTCAACTATCACTCATATGAGTGAAGTGAAGGTAGTGTAGGTTAGTTTTTTTTATTATTAGTTTAGAATATTTAACATTTAAATATTAAATATTAAATTAATTAATTTAATTAATATATAGAAGTTAATTAATTTAATTTATTATTGAATTGAGGCTTCTGTGATCCATAATAGTTGTAATAAGAACTTCGGCGTAAATCACATGAGGAAAGACCTTTGTCGATGCGTTTCGAACCAACTAGTGTGGTTCATCATCAAGACAAGTTCAAGAAACAGATCCAGCTAAGCAAGTTAAATAGTCTGAGCAGAGCCACCAATGACTATCTTGACCAATGGCTAATTTTAACTTTGGGACCAGAGTTAAAAATTCATTTATATAAAATAGTTATATTCGATGACCATTCTTTTAAAATATATAAAATTTTTATATAAATAAAATAATTTAATAGGTGTTAATGTTAATATTAGTTAAAAGGCTTAATATTTAAAATTATAAGTTATAAGAAATATTATAATAACAATATACATAGGGTATAGGGTAATAGTTAGTTAGAATGAGAAACGAGAAATATAAATAAAAATAGGAAAAAAATAATAAAGTAAATGAACATAGGGTAAAAGTTAGTTGAAAAGACAAAATTAATAATAAATCAAAATAAATAAATAAAAATAAAAATAAAATAAAAATATATAAAACTATAATATAGCTAATAAGGTAAAAATTAGTTAAAAAAAAAAGGTAAATAAATAAATAAAAATATATAAAACTAACACTAGGAAATAAAATTAAGAATGTGGCTAGTAAAGGTAAAAGTTAGTTTAAAAAAAAAATTAATAATAATAATAATAATAGAATTAAAAATCAAAATCAAAATATATAATAGAGAACAAAGCTAATTAAGGTAAAAGATAGTTGAAAAATTAAATAAAATAAATGAATAAAAATAATAAATAGATAATTATACCGAAAAAAAATAAATAAATATATAAATAAATAAATAAATGATAATAATAAATAAAAATATGTATATATAAGGTATATAAATAAATAAATAAATAAAAATAAAAAAGAGAGAACAAAAAAAAAAAGGAGAGGGACAGGAAAAAGACCAATAAAAACCATAGAGCAAAATAGATAAACCCTAGGAGGAAGGAAGGCTATTGGGGGAACACAGAAAGCTAGCACAAAGATAATAAGGGCGGGGGGGGGGGGGGGGGAGGAGAAAGACTAAGACGACAGGGCAGAGATCCAATAGCTACTGATTTTCCAGCCGTCATCTCTATTGAGATAGTTAGGCCTTCTTTCAATCTCAATAGCTTCCTTGAATTTACGATGATGGAATTGAGCAACTTTAGCAACAACCTTGGCCTCCTCAACACAAACTTGATGCTTGGTCTTTTCCACATGCTCTGCTAACGCTGAAGAGTTGGTTCTCCCATGTCTTAGGTCAGTAGCATATTCGCTGATCCTCTGATGGATGGAGCGTCCTGTTTCCCCGATATAGGGGGTTCCACAAGAACAAGGGATCAAGTAGACACCCTTCATGTCCTTAGGGTCAAAAGCATCTTTCACTGATTGGAGGGATTATCAGTAGCTGTTGGATCCCTGCCCTGTCGTCTTAGTCTTTCTCCTCGCCCCCCCACCCTTATTATCTTTATGCTAACTTTCTGTGTTCCCCCTGGAGCCTTCCTTCCTCCTAGGGTTTATCCGTTTTTCTCTATGGTTTTTATTGGTCTTTTTCCTGTCCCTCTCCTTTTTATTTTTTTTGTGTTGTTCTCTCTTTTTTATTTTTATTTATTTATTTATTTATATACCTTATATATACATATATTTATTTATTTATCTATTTTTATTTTTTCGGTATAATTATCTATTTATTATTTTTATTCATTTATTTTATTTAATTTTTCAACTATCTTTTACCTTAATTAGCTTTGTTCTCTATTATATATTTTGCTTTTTATTATTATTATTATTATTATTATTATTATTTTAAACTAACTTTTACCTTTGCTAGCCACATTCTTAATTTTATTTCCTAGTGTTAGTTTTATATATTTTTATTTATTTATTTACTTTATTTTTTTTTTTTTTTTTTAAAATAACTTTTACCTTTATTAGCTATATTATAGTTTTATATATTTTTATTTTATTTTTATTTTTATTTATTTATTTTGATTTATTATTAATTTTGTCTTCTCAACTAACTTTTACCCTATGTTCATTTATTTTATTATTTTTTTCCTATTTTTATTTATGTTTCTCATTTCGCATTCTAACTAACTATTATCCTATACCCTATGTATATTGTTATTAATATATTTCTTATAACTTATAATTTTAAATATTAAGCCTTTTAACTAACTATTAACATTAACACCTATTAAATTATTTTATTTATATACAATTTTTATATATTTTAAAAGAATGGTCATCGAATATAAATATTTTATATAAATGACTTTTTAACTCTGGTCCCAAAGTCAAAATTAGTCGTTGGTCAAGATAGCCGTTAGTGGCTCTGCTCAGACTATTTAACCTGCTTAGCTGGATCTGTTTCTTCAACTTGTCATGATGATGAACCACACTAGTTGGTTCGAAACGCGTCGACAAAGGTCTTTCCTCATGTGATTTACACCGAAGTTATTCTTACAACTAATTTAATTTAATTAAAATTAAAATATTATTTAGATTAATATTAATGAGTTATAAGTAGTTAATTATGTCAATTAGTTAGATTAATATTAATTAATAATAGTTTATTAAATAGTTAGTTTAATTTATGATTAACAATTAAATTAGAATTAATTATTAGTTAATTAGAATTCTGATTTTAAGCCCAACAACAAAAATTCCAAAATTATGCTAGATTTGACTCATCAACTTTGGAGGCTCATAGATTGAGTTATACTTGGTCAAATGAGGCCCAAGATGGCTCATTGGAAAGATAAAATCAAGGAGAACATTTCTGAAGTGGTTTCACTAACAGATTTGGTCATTTATTGGGTCAAAAATTAGGCAGCAGATCAAGCTCCAAATTTCTAAAACAAAATCAATTTTTTGAGCTTTAATTTCTGCATTTTCATTTTTCCAAGCCTCTTCTGAAAGTAGATCCATCCGTCAATGATATCCTTGGCCAATTAAACTATCCCAAGCATCACTAGAAAACTTATGTTTTATTTTCAATTACTTCTTTAAATAGAATTTGATTGGATTTATTTTAATGCCAGAAATGATATTTTGATTTTATTGTTGCATCTTAATTCATTTTGATTTCTTTTTGCAGGAAAATAGTAGAAGAGTTATGGAGAAAAAGATCTCAATCAGTGAGAATGCTCCAGCAATTAAATATGGGAATTTTGAGCAAATAAAATTGATTGGACAAATTTTTCTTCAGCAAACTTTCCACTCAAGAGTTCTTTTACAAATATTATAAATAGCAGATTGCAGATTTTAATAAGGGCTGCTCTCCTCTGCAATTCTGGAATTCTAAAAGCACTTCTGTAATAGGCATTTAGAGTTGTAGGTGAGAGAAGTGGAAATATCAGATCTATGGATTATTGAGGTTTTTCTTTTATATTTTGAGTTGTGTATAATGAACAGAGTTTACACTATTGTATCTCTACTTTTGAAAGAAAAAGCTCGGGAATTGTAAAGGACTATTAAAGACCGGAGCTAGAGAAATGGATTCAATAAATTAGTATTTCGAATATTATTATTATAAATGTTGGTTTCATTTTATGATGACAAAAATGTGTCAATTTACTTACATATTTGTGCACTTTTGTCAGTATGGGTAATTTGTCTCTATTTTATGTTATTATTTATCTCTGCTCTTATGGGCTAAATTCTGATTTTTGAGTAACTATTTACTCATACATCCGTGTTTTAAAGCTGATTGGTTAAATAGTGATATGTTGATAACTTCTTCTGCATATTATTGTTTAATAATTCAAGTTACTGATTAAATGATCAAAATCATTCTAAAAACTTCTTCCTGAGTGTCGTTGATTGATTATTTTAGTTAATAGGTCTTAATAGGATGTGTGTAGTATTCATAATGTTAGTTAATTGAACTACTTCATCAGCTTGATATTCATTATAAGCCCTAAATCAGCTTAAGGATCACTTTCTTGCCTAATCAACAAGAAGGTTGTTCTGATGTCTATTTTCAATTGGTGAATGAAAATCATATTTTAAAGCCATTACAGATTGAGAGAAGGTAACTAGACCTATTTGAACTATTCAGAACCACCATTCCAAACGGAAAAGGAGTTGCTTTAAGGTCCAGACCGGGTGGTCATCCCCCATGTTGTTCTAGCGATTTTTGAGGCTTCAACATAATGATGGTAGAAGGAGGGCTTGAAACTTATTGTCTATTGGAGTCTTTTGAATTTAACATTTTATTTAATCCTGATGGCTCCTTCTAAGCTTCTAATTTGGAATTGTATCCATGGACGTGCATCTTCGAATACTCCACCCGAAGTGATAAGACTCTTGTCTCAGGTAAAGTTCAATGGTAAGAGAAATTCTTCTACTTTCAATCATGTCTTTCAATTTATTCAAAATGTTTTAAATTATGATTTTCAAGGAATTGATAAAGGCATTTTATGCAGAGTTTTTACTCTCACATTTACGGCAAAAGCCAGAAATTGGTGTAGAACCCTTCCGATTGCCTCAATCCACAGCTGGGATCAATTTGTTACAATTTTCATTTCTAAATTTGACGGCTATGATTATGAACAGGTATGTGATGAAATTGAATATCTACGAAGGTTTGAGAATGAGTCTTTTAGATATTTTAATATTCGATTTCATTTGAATTGTTTAATACTTAAAGTCGAAGATAAACCTACTGAAGAAGAATCACTAGATTGGTTGGAATATATTTTCTCTCTTCCTTCTATTCCCAATCCCTATGAAATTAATTCAAACTTTGTTCCATCCTCTTCTAATATAAATGATAATCCCAATTTGGATGTGCAAATAAATTGTGATGAAGTGGTTTCACAAAGCCTGGAAAATATTTCTATTAAAATGCAAGAAGACAGCAATAGCAATTTTGGAGAAAGAGCTTCCTTGGAATCTGAAAATGACTCTGCATTAAATTCAAAAAATCATATTTCAAATCATCAAGTACAAGTAGTAATCAAAGTAAATAATAGCATGCAAACTGCTGTACAAATTTTTAAATTTTTCCATGATAAACAAATGCCGAAATCAGTGCAGCAAAGCAACCTTCTTCAAAAAAGCATGAGTATGCAAAGGAATAGTTTGCAATCTGAAATTTACAATAAGCATAATGTACAAGACTTCTCAAGCATAGACAGTTTTAATTGCATTATTTCAGATTCACATTTTTCCCTTTATCCTGATATTTTTAATGATGGTGATTTTTCCCCTCTTGGTATTAATGATATTTTAGAAAATAAAGACGATGATATAAATGAATTACCAATAAGTTTTTATCAAGATAGAGAAACAATTATTGATCATTCTTTTGCCATTAATAAACATGCAATTTTTACTCCTTTTTTTGATATATTGGATGAAATCGAAGGGAATTCTAGAGAATATTGTGAAGTCATTTATGATAATTACTCTGACATTGAGGAGTTTCATTTCTATTCTTCTAAAGAGAGTCCTCATGAGAAAATTCAAATAACATCTGGAAATGAAAAACATTTCAAATTACAAATTTTTCCAACCAATCCTCATTCTAGAGCAGCAAATTATCTTCATGATTTCACTATTCAAGAAAACATTCCAATTTATGATTCATATCATGATTAAACTCTCATTCCTACTCATAATCATAATTCTCTTTCTAATTCACAAGTTAAAATTGACAATTATTCAAATTCAATAATTCTGGTCAATCCTTGTGAAAAAAATTACTTCAAATCAATCTCAATTGTGTTGTAATATTAGTTGTACCAATAGTGATTTCATTTTATTCTTTCTTTCACATTTATTTTGTTTAAATTTAGATTTATTTTCTAATTTTATTTTTCAAAATTTTCACACTTTTCGCTGACATATTGAGAACTTTACTATCAAACATTCAATTGATGCATTGCCCTATTGGGAAATTTAAGTTTCATATTATAATCATGAATATCAAAAGCTATTAATATTTCAATTTCAATCGATGTTCATCTCTTATCAAAAGCTTCTATTTTCTCAAAAGCAATGTCAACAAGAGAATGTATTTTTACAATCTGGCCAGCAATCCAATTCAATTAATAATCTTCCATTATATCTAACAGACTTCCATCCATTTTTCATTAATTCATTTGAAAAATATTTGGAAAGTTTTCCTTCATGGAATATTGTCAATAGCTTAACATTTACACATAACACTAACAATTTCTTCCAGGCCTTTGAATCTAAAAGCTCATATCCACAATCTAGCGTGTCATTTCCTCTTTTGAACATTTCCCAATCATTAATAGAAACCCATCTAGATTTGTATGATCCAATTGGTATTCAATTGGAAAGGAAATTTCAAGAGAATGAGATTTTAATTAACTTGCTAACAATAACTGTAAATTCTATTTACAAATTTATCTTCCTTAGTTTAGTTAAATTTGTATTTTTATTACTAACATTTGAATTGTACATACATGCAAGAATTAAAATTAGAAAGTGGTTAGATTGGAAATATGACTATACTTAGTCATTTTCATGTATATGGTTAGAATAGGAGTAGAATTAATTTAGTTTGTTTGTTTTATGTAGTTAATTTGTTTTTAACAGTTGTGCAGATTAAAAAAATAAAACAAAGCAATCAACCATTCTCATACATGTTCAGTGAAACATTTTCTTCCTATCAGAAGGTTTTAATTTTTGTTTTCCTTTTTTAAATTTTCTTGCAGCAATACCTCTACCCATGAATACATCTCTGCCTATTTCGAATAATTTATTGACAAAATTTAATTGAGTATGCACTTGGCACACATTTAAATCTGTGTTGATATTCTTCCACAATTAGTGGCTTTATGCCATTCGGATCTTTAGTTTATTATCTGATGCTGTAATACGCATCATATTCATTTACTAAAGGCATTATTGAAGAGTCACTATAACAATACAGATTCCTCTCAAGTTATTCGGAATAAGAAGAAGTAATAAATTGTTGTTTCAATTCAAAAAGGAAGACTATTTTCATATTTATTTCTGGTAAATTTTATATTTCCTGAACATGAATAAGCATATTTTTTTAGGCTCATTGCACACTCCGATTTAAAATAACTAATGAGATGATTTTGAACGAAGTTAGAATTTTGGTAAATCGAAGAAAGAATTGGAAGATTCATGAGGTAAAAGCTACAAAGAATTTCCTTCCAAGTATGCATTTACAAGTTCATTTTCATCTATTATTAGTTTCTTTTTTCCTTAGTTTATTTTTATTCTTGTTCTATTTTATTTGCAGGTTTTCATTTGTTTTCAAAATTTGAAGTAAGCAACAAACCCAGTTCAAATTTGCAACATGTTCCACGAAATTTTATTTGTGATTCATTAGAATTTGAGCATTCTTTAACTTTGCTTTTATTCATTTAGAAAACCCAATTGAAATTGAAAACAGTATCATAAGATTTTATCGGAAGTAGCTCCTATCATTTTTGATAACAAATTGTTCATAAAAGATCTCTGATGTATTACCTCACTCATATGCCATATCGCATTTTGCATATCAGAGGTTTGCAGTTGAAGTATACTTCCATTATCGTGAATCGCCGATCTCCAATAATCGACTTTACCAATATTGCGACGACCACATAATTCCGAACCTGATATGAAATTCAAATCAAACTCATAAAAAATATCGCGTCCGCTCAATTGCAATAATGGTAGGAGCATAACTTTAAAAGGGTCGATGCCTCGGATCCGATATGTTATTAAATTTTAATCATAAAGTTATCGGGTCCACTTTTCATTTCATATGCATCGCAAGAATCATATTGTGTTACATCAGGTACCTAGAGTTTGTCGATTGCTGATTAGCTACTTCATTCATCGCATATCGACGTATCAAGAATTGTTACCTCATGTGCTTAAGATCGTTGATCACCGATTAGCCACGTCATCCATCACATTGCCAATATCGCAATTGCTTCATCGCATTTTTATTTATGCTTACATCACGATTCCGAATCTGCGATGTGCCTTGTGCGATGTGGGAAGCACAATGTAAATATTCCCCGATCCCCGATATAATATTTCTTCAATGATGCGATCGCTCCATCTCATCGCACATCTTCTCATCACATCCTTTCATATCGGCAATTTGCCATTGCAAGCTCTGATGCGATAGCTTCCAATGTATGTCTTTAAGCCATTAATATTTAACAGATATATGGCATAGTAACAAAGGTGAAGTCTTGTAGATTAACACTGAAGCATGGTGAAGAAACATGTGATGTGAATCATCCTATATGGCGATTTGTTATTTTTAAAGCAAGCTTGGGTAACCACTATGGTAAGAAAGCAGTTAATGACCAATTTGCAGCATATTTAAATCATTTCAATTACTCATATATTTCAGTTTTAAATATATAATTCCATAATTAAAAATGGAATTCAAGACCTCTCTATATTCATATTTAAATTTTATTATCTTGGATTTGGTTTTGATTCTGGAAAATTTATAAAAAATTATGGAGTTTATATGAAATTTATAATATTTTGAGAACATTCATTACTGCAAATTCTCTTTCTCATTTCTGATACATTTGTTTTAATTCCCTTGAACGCAAAGCATTCCATTTTTACATTTTACTACTTACTCTAATTTAAATAAAATAAATAATGATTTTAGGTTATAGGATTTTGGATAGTTTTCTCTCTTCGTGTTTTAATGTTAACTAAAAGAAGAAGTCAGTTAGTATTGGAGAAACTAATACCTTTCAGGTAAGATCAAATGCAATTATCCAATGGTAAGATCCATGTACCCACTTTCATTAATTTCCATTTCATTACTTTAGTTTTGTTTTTAAAGTATGCTGATATAAAAAATCTGTTTTGCAGTTCTCCATTTGAAGCTTTCAATCCTCCGCCAGATCATATTTTCGAAGTCCTATACTCTTCTCCTGGTTTTATTTCAAGAAGCAGCGATAATCTTCGTTGAAACAGCTACACTATGAAGTTTCTGAACCTTTAATCTATTTCTGTAAGCATTCCTTTTATTAGAAAATGATTAAGATAATGCTTTGAAACAACAAGATTGACATCAGACAGAAATATTTCATTGTGGCTGAATTTTATCATCACTGCTATCTAAAGCCTAAAACACTTACAACCTTGCAAGGTAAAATTTATCTAAATCTCGACATAAGAAGGAATGATTACATGATTATTTTCTTTTACTTCATGTTGTTGAGACATTGGTATAACCATTCTTGTTAGTGTTTGTATTTCAAAACTTGGATTTTCTTTTCACTTTTCAAATTTCTTCATTTTTATTTTTGTTTGCTGATTTCTTTTCTCACTGTGGCTTAAGAATTCTTTTCCTTTAGTTTTCAGTTTTGATTTTGGTGACTTTGCCATGATTTATATGGAAGGCCTTCTTGTTACCTAACAATGGTCGGCATACATAGGGAAAAAATTGTTAATAGTCACCTATTAGCTTTTTCTTAAATCTCTTAACAAAATTTGTTTTTCTTATTATAAAGGTAGACATACTTAAGGAAGAGATTATAGAACAAGAGAAGTTGACAAAGTATCATAAAATATGAGAAATTTATTTTTCATCAAAATTGTAATCATTTTGAGATTTCAATATTTTATTAAGATATTTCAAAGTTCTATTATCAGTCAAGAAAAATTATTTTTAACCAAGTAAAGACACTTTACAACAAAGCACCTTTAACTCTGAAATTGTCATTCTTAACTCTTAAGAAGTCAATGATTCTCCCCATCCCAAAGAGTCTTATTTTTCTAGAGTATAATCCAGAAATATATTTAAACATAAAAGATAAGAGGTCTCATCATGAGCTTGCTTACCATGTTTATACGGAAAAATAGGCTGACATTACCAACACTGCTAAACAAACCAGGTTAATGGCTTATGATTGCAAACAATTATAAGACAAGGGGTCTCATCACTAGCCAGCTTGTTCAGTTCAATTTTAACCAGTGAATGGCATTGTCAACTATTTGACTACCAAATCAGGATAATGGATTTTAAGAACTAAAAAAAAAATTACAAAGAAAAGAAACATATGTAAATAGATTTATCTTTGGGTCAATAATTCTTAAAGAGATGGGATTCTGAATCATTGATGATTAGAAAGATAACCCAGCCGAGACTATAGATGTTTGCTGGCAACAGTGGCTCTATTTATGACAAATGAGCATATTTTAGAAGCTAAGCTGTAAATTGACCCCTGCTTTATCTCTACAACTAATTAAGGATTGATATAGAGTATTGAAATATTTTAATTTATGAGGAATTTTAAGAAAAATTATAGTTAGATGATTCTTGCTTTTATTCAGACTAATGAACCTAGTCAAGCATTTCAAGCATAATTCTCTCTTCCTTAATTATTTTTTACTTGGATTTTGGGACAATCTCATTCATATTAAACAGAGATAATTGGTTCTTCTCCCATGTGTCACAATTGTTGTGGTAAAAGACAACCCCTCCATTTTTGATTTGTTCACTTCATATAATGGGGACCCTTTCTATAAAATTTTTGGCTAAACACCTTTTAGGATTTTTATTTAGTTGATTATCCTACGCAATTGTTAATTTTTCATTTTCTTTGGATTCTTGTTTTGATTTCTTTTTTAAAATCGATTTTTCATAAGCTTCCAATTGATACTTGTTTCACCTCATTTGGACAACTAGTTTGTAAATGACACTCCTTTGAAGTCTAATAATTTATGTCGCCAGGGTTAAAAATACATAAAATGTAAATATTCCATTTTTGTAAATAAATTAGTTCAATAATGCATTTATTTCAAATATTAACCCCTAGTTAGTTATTCTAACATTTTTCATTCTTTTACTTATACAGCCAAATCATAAAGCATTGAGATTTCAGTATTTTACTCCAATTTTTAGAATAAATCACTAATCTCGAAAACCCAAATATCAATGGCTGTAGTTTATATTTTTTTATTTTTTATCAAAGTGGTTGTAGTTTAAATAAGATAAATACATTGTAGATAATTTCATAATTTAGTTAAACATAAAAAATAAAACCAAACAAAAAACTGATATTTAACATTAAATTTTAAAATTAATTAAATTAATCAATATATAAAATATAATTAATTTTAATTAAATTAAAATTTAATATTAAATATATATATATATATAAACACCACAATATCGGATCCATTGCAATTTTCATAACACGAACATCTTAAAAACACCGATCCAAAATTCTTGCGATATGTGATGGCTAAAAGCGAAGGGCTTAAGGCATCAACCAAGTCTATTTATAAGCCTTTATCTTTGTTTTGAATTTCAACTATCACTCATACGTATGAGTGAAGTGAAGGTAGTTTAGGTTAGTTTTTTATTATTAGTTTAGAATATTTAATATTTAAATGCTAAATACTAAATTAATTAATTTAATTAATATACAAAAGTTAATTAATTTAATTAAAGTAAAATTTAAATATTATTTAGATTAATATTAATGAGTTATAAGTAGTTAATTATGTTAATTAGTTAGATTAACATTAATTAATAATAGTTTATTAAATAATTAGTTTAATTTATGATTAACAATTAAATTAGAATTAATTATTAGTTAATTAGAATTCTAATTTAGGATTAAATTTTAATAAAAAATATGATTTTTAGCCTAGCAACAGAAATTCCAAAATTATGCCACATTTGACTCATCAACTTTGGCAGCTCATAAATTGAGTTATACTTGACTAAATGAGGCCCAGAATGACTCATTATAAAGATAAAATCAAGGAGAACATTTCTGAGGAGGTTTCACTAATAGATTTGGTCATTTATTGGGTCAAAAATTAGGCAGAAGATCAATCTCTGAATTTCTAAAACAAAATCAATTTTCTGAGTTTTATTTTTTGCGTTTTCAATTGTCGAAGCCTCTTCTAAAAGCAGATCCATTCATCATTGATATCTTCGGCCAATTAAACCATCCCAAGAATCAATAGAGAACTTATGTTTTATTTTCAATTACTTATTTAAATAGAATTTGATTGGATTTATTTTAATACCAGAAATGATATTTTGATTTTATGTTGCATCTTAATTAATTTTGATTTCTTTTTTCAGGATAACGGTAGAAGAGATATGGAGAAAAAGATCTCAATCAATGAGAATTCTCCAGCAATTAAAGATGGGAATTTTGAGAAAATAAAATTGATTAAACAGATTTTTCTTCAACAAACTTTCCTCTCAAGAATTCCTTTGAAAATATTATAAATAGCAGATTGTAGAATGTAATACCGACTGCTCTCCTCTACAATTTTGGAATTCTAAAATCACTTATGTAATAGGGATTTAGAGTTGTAGGTGGGAGGAGTGGAAATCTCAAATCTGAGGATTATTAAGGTTTTTCTTTTATATTCTGAGTTATGTATAATGAACAAAGTTTGCAATATTGTAGCTCTACTTTTGAAAGCAGAAGCTCAGAAATTGTAAAGGACTATTAGAAACTGAAGCTGGAGAAATGGATTCAATAAATTGGTATTTCGAATACTATTATTTTAAATGCTAGTTTCATTTTATGATGACAAGAATGTGTCAATTTACTTACATATTTGTGCACTTTTGTCGGTATGGGTAATTTGTCTCTATTTTATGTTATTATTTATCTCTACTCTTATGGGCTGAATTCTGATTTTTGAGTAACTATTTACTCATAAATCTGTCTTTTAAAGCTGATTTGTTAAATAGTGATATGTTGAGAACTTCTTCCGCATATTATTGTTTAATAATTCAAGTTACTGATTAAATGATCAAAATCATTCTGAGAACTTCTTCCTGAGTGTTGTTGATTGATTATTTCAGTTAAGAGGTCTCAATAGGATGTGTGCGGTATTCATAATGTCAGTTAATTGAACTACTTCATTAGCTTGATATTCATTATAAGCCAGACATATTTAAATCCCAATATTTTAAATATCTTGCTCTTGGTTGGGTTAGATCTATATCTGCCTAATTGAGATAGGATTAAGATAGTTTCTTTTGCTTGCATCTTAGAATAAGTTTGCATTTAGATTAATTTCCGTATTCTTTTAAGTCCTCTTCCCAAAGAGGCAAACTTTAGTAGTGGATTGGCTGAGCCCTAAATCAGCTTAAGGATCACTTTCTTGCCTGATCAGCAAGAAGGTTGATCTGATGTCTCTTTTCCACTGGTGAATGAAAGTTATATTTTAAAGCCATTAGAGATTGAGAGAAGGTAGCTGGACCTAGTTGAACCAGTCGGAACCACCATTCCAAACGGAAAAGGAGCTGCTTTAAGGTCCAGACCGGGTGGTCATCCCCGATGTTGTTGCAGCAATTTTTGAGGCTTCAATGGATGGGTTAACAGTTGTGGATGAATTCCTAAACAAATATGAAAGAGAGGTGCTAGAACAGCAGTGCTTTGATGCTCTGAAATGGGCACTGCGCACTATGCCCGCAAGATGGCAGGGTACGCATCAGAGGAGATTTGAGAACTAGCTCGAATGCAGAAAAATGATGCTTATACAGTTTAGAAAGCCTTAACTATGGATGAAAGTCAGATATGTTGGATGAAAAAACCTGCGCGCCCACCTCTCCAGATGGGTACAGGCATATGGTACGCATCTTACACAAACGCACACCATCCTCACGATAGAAAAGAAGAACAACAAGCAGGAGTAGGCACAACGAAGGTGCAAATGACAAAGTATGATACAACCAAGCGCGTTGAAGATTATACGCAAGGAAGCCTTTGATAAGTTGTGCTTAGTGCTAAACACAGTCCACCATGTGAGATGCACTGACTAGGATCTGCGTGTACCAATGGTTCTATGGGCTTATAGGACCATGTGCAAAACCCTAACTGTGCAAGAACTTTTGAAGCTGAAGTATGAAGCAGGGGTTGTGATCCCTATAGAGCAAGCGAAGCTTAGTCCGTGCATAGTAGCACCTATAGATACGAAGGTCCACAATGAAGGAATCACACATCCACGAGAAAAAGAACACATAAGACTCGAAGAAGAAGTCCGACGGGGAAACCTTAGACTTCGCAAACTTGAAAAAGACTGGGTACGGCTAAGGGAGAAAAGTGCTTTTATGGATGCGAAGGTCAAGAAGCTGTAAGACGAAATAAAGGAAGAATTTTTCATCGAAAAATTGAGGATGGTAAGGCAAGGTGCATACAATCATACTAACAAGTTGGAAGACTATCATTATGAAATGGTTAGTCTGTTGCCTTGGCTTGGACCACATATCACTAAACGTAGTGACCAGGGTAGTACATTGTAAGTAGTAAAGTGCATGATGTTGATCACAAAAATGAAAGGTGACGATTCTCCACGAACCATGTTGGAGGACGGGATGGAGCCTTGTACGGGTGGTGCGACCACCTACTAGCTGTAGGAATAATCAAAATATACCGCCCAGAAAGCATTAATGTCCCGAAATTTGGGGGAACAATCAAATTAGAATTCAAAAGGTGCTATAAAACACAAAGGGCTGGCTAGAGAACAACACTTGGTCATGTGAGAGTTGATCGTTGGAGCAGAGCACTAAGCATTAAGAGTCGAGCAGTAAATGAGCCCCTAAGTTTGCGAGTGACATAATATAGCCTAGATACAATGACGACCACTAAAGATAGTTTTGGAATTGAAGAGGTAATCGCCGGCGAGGCTGCACAAACCCCAGTGGTGGAGAATGTCCTAGAAGGTGACGGGGTTGTGCCAAAAATCCCCAAATCACCACGAATGCTGAGGTCCAAGAAAGATAAACAAGCAATTTCCCTCGTACACGTGTCCCCGAAGAACCCACTACAGAGTAAGCTATCAATGGCATAAAAGGGGAAAGCTGTCATGATTGACACAGATGAGGAGGAAGAATATTTGCAGGCCCTTATCATTGCAACTGAAGAAGAAGAAGACATTGAGAAAGAAATTCAACCTATACACTTTGCAACAAAATTACCCACATGTCCCTCTGTGGAAAGGGAAAGCCAAAGTGCCGAAGGACTTGGACGAAACCAATAGTTCACTCTAGACCCTGCTCCTCCCAGATGGCATAATGTTTGACGGCCCGCACCTGGGCCGCGTGCCGACCATGAAATTCAAATATTGGGACCCCGTTGATTC